>JAQFVV010001164.1:0-100888 GCA_028023455.1 Epiperipatus broadwayi
CCAAAAACTTGTCTTTAATGCTGTGTCCATTATATACAAAATATATGTTTAAGAGACAATGTTTAATCAAAGCAATAATATGGTTTGAAAAAGTGCAACAATGTGAAATTACATTTAAAGCTTCATCAATTGGAATGATTGTAAACAAAGACATGACATCAAAACTGACCAGAAAAGTCATTAGCACTATTTTTAAAATTTTTTAAAACAGAAATAAAATGAAAAGAGTTTTTAATATATGATTTAATAGATGGAATTGTAGGTTTAATGAAATCCGATAAATATCTAGCTAAAATATGAGTCGGAGATCCTATTGCACATACTATTGGATGAAGGGGGGTATCTGGTTTGTGAATTTTTAGAAGTCCATAAAACTTTGGACAGACACATGATTTTTCACAAGGGATTATTTTATTTTTTATCTATGTTTCAATAGGTGTTTTATTAATAATGGTTTTTTGTTATTTTTTTCCAAATATGTAGTATGATCTCTTTTTTGATTGTTTATAAGTTTTATCATCCAGCAAATCTAAAATTTTATTATGGTAAATGTCCCAATCCATAACAACAGTGGCATTACCTTTATCAGCTGGAAGTACAACAATTGATTTATCCGATTTAATATTATTTCATGCTAGTCTTTCTTTCTTTCTTTGAAATATTATTTTTAAGAAGCTTTTTAAAAATATTACAAATCTCAGCTCTAGACAAATCAGCTGATGAAGGAATCTATTTAATCGAGAGCTGATTCAACATTAATTTTCTCAAAAGTTATCCGAGTGGGTGTTAAAGCAAAATTAAAACCTTTTTCTAAAACCGAAACTTCATCTGTTGAGAGGGATTTCTTAGATAAATTATAAACGGTTTTTGATTTGGATAGTAGTGACTGGTGATTGTGTTTTAATTAGCAATTGTAATTTTTTCTTTTGCTTTTCTGGTACTCCTATGGGCTCACCTATCTCAGGAGTAATAGCTGATTTATTCATGGAAAATATAGAAACTTTTGCTTTAAAATCATCCTCTTTAAAGCCCCTCATTTGTCTCAGATACATAGATGACATTTTTGTCATTTGGCAACATGGAAAAAATAAAATTAGATGATTTTTTTCTTACATTTAAATAATATACATCCTCATATTAGATTTACAATGGAGACAGGAGTCTGATGGAAAACTCCCTTTTCTTGATGTTTTAGTCGCCAGAACACCAAATAGTTTATCTTTTTCAATTTATAGAAAGAATACACACAAGGACAGATATATACTTGTTTATTCTCATCATCAACCAACTCAGATCGTTTCTGTAGCCAAAACTCTTTTAAATAGAGCATTTAACCTTTCAGATAAGTCACATCTGAAAGATGAAATAAATCATATTAATAGTGTTTTATTAGCAAATAGTTATAATTATAAATTTATAAAAAAAAGCCTTATTTCAAGCCCAAAATGGACAAAATAGGAAACAAAAAGATGATAAATCAGCTCTTAGGATTTGTGTTCCATATGTAAAGGGAACTTCAGACAGTATTGGATATATATTAAATCACTATAATATAAATACAGCGTTTTCTTACTCATCAAAAGATCTGTAATATAATAACCAAGCCTAAGGATTTAATCTTTCTGGAATTTCATGGTGTTTATCAAATCTTTCATAGGTATGAGTAATCGTTGCATCAGTGTTAGGAGAAATGAGCATGCCAATGCAGTTAAACAACACACCTCATCATCAGCACTCTCACTCCATACTATGGATTCAGGTCATAAAATTAATTTTTCTAGTACCAGGATCATATCCAGATGTGATAATCTATACGAGTGCAAAATTAGAGAAGCCATTAAAATACATAAAAGGCCAGATTGTATCAACAAGCTAGATGATACAAGCAAACTTCCTGCTATTTGGAAAAATTTTTTTTAAAAAAAACATTCTTAATTTAACATTTAACATTTTTGCTATTGGTGGAACTTTAACGTTTGTTTCAAATCAGTGATTGTAGCACCTCTACAACTGTCTTTCTATATTTTATCACTCTGTGGATGACTTGTGTTACCAAGTCAAAACGTCAGTATATCAATATTTAAAATATTTTAACATGGATGAACCCGCAAATTATGTCTCATATATCATCATCATCAACCATTATCAATCCACTGCAGGATGAAGGTCTCTCCAAGTTTAATCCATCTTCTCTGATCTTTAGCTTCTTTTCTCCACAACACCCCTGCACATTTTCTTATTTCATCCATCCATCTCACATGTGGTCTCTTTCTGGGTCTTTTACAATTTCTTGGAATCCAGTTTAAAATTTCAATTGTCCATCTATTATCATCTCTTCTAGCAATATGTCCAGCCCAACTCCATTTCAATCTTTTAATTTTGTCAATAAGGTCAGTAACACCTGTTTGTTGTCTTACCCATACATTGCATTTTCGATCTCTTCTTGTTACACCCAACATACATCTCTCCATACTCCTTTGAGTGGTCTGAAGTCTCTGTATTGCTCTTCTATTAAGTGTCCCAAGTCTCAGATACATAAGTAAGAGCTGGTAAAACACATTTGTTAAAAACCATCCTTTTCAAACACATAGGCATATTTCCTTTTAGTATCAAGTTATTTCTACCAAAAAGCACTCCAACCAAGTTTAATTCTATGATTAATTTCCTCCATTATGTTTCCATCTGTATTAATAATCTGACCAAGGTATTTGTAACTGTTAACTTCTTCTAATTCTTCATAATCAATCTTTATTTTCATATTTTGAGCAAATTAATTAAACATTACTTTAGTCTTTTTAACATTTATCTTTAGTCCTACTTTTCTACTTTCATCTGCTAACTCCTGCAACATTTCCTGCAGCTCTGAAGCATTATTTGCAAAAACAACTACATCATCTGCGAAATCTAAATGACTTAAATACTCTCCATTTACTTTCACTCCTTTAGTTTCCCATTTTAATCCACAAAATACTTCTTGCAGCACTGCTGTAAAGAGTTTTGGAGATATGGAGTCACCTTGTCTTACACCTTTCTGAATGTTGACTTTCCCAGTATCATTATGTAATCTAATTGTTGCTGTTGCATTTTTATTAATATTCTTTAAAATATGACAATATCCTGGATCTATACCTTGATGTTCCAATGCTTTAATCACTGAAGAAATGTGTATAGAATCGAATGCCTTTTCATAATCTACAAATCCAAAACATAATGACAATTCATATTCGTTTGTCCTTTCTATGACTTCTCTCAATACCTGGATATAATCTATTGTACTAAAACCACTTTTAAATCCAGCTTGTTCTCTTGGTTGGTGGAAATGCAAAGTTCTCTGTAAACGAGTTGTAATTATCTTAGTAAAAATTTTATATAAAACTGATAAAAGGCTGATAGGTCTGTAATTTCTAATATCTTCTTTATCACCTTTTTTAAATATTAATATTATTACTGCATTCTTCCAATCTTATATATATATATATATATATATATATATAAGATTATATATATATATATATATATATATAAATGGTAAATCTCATTCAGATTTGTTGTTTCACTGTCTGACCCACATAATCACTTATTAAGGGGCTTTAATTGAAGCCCACCTATGTAAATAGAGAAATGTATTTTTTTTCAACATTTGTTTTTTATTATTCTTATAACATTTTAAACACAACTATCCTGAATAAATTACTAAAATTTATTTTGGATAGAACTAATAATGTTTATTTATACTAATGCACTAGTTTATTGTTTATTAAAAAGTAAAAAATTCCAATAATAAATTTGAATTTTTTGTTTTTTTATATATATTTAAAATGTCTGATTTTTTCTTAAGAATCCAAGATGGCCTTTTTTGAAAGATTTGTACTTCGATAAGAAGTTTAAAATAAATGTTAAATTACAACCTTTAGAAATTACCAAAATCTATTACTTTGGAATTTCTATTAATTAAATAATAGAGATTCTACATTGTTAGATAAAAATTATACTGAAATTTCTATCGATCCTTATTGAGGTGTATTTTTTTAAAAATTGAAACAAAGTATTATTTCCTATTGTGTCATAGAAGATCTGAAAACAAATAGCACCAGGCAGCACATACTGCGAATACCAATGCTAAGGTATAAATAATGGTCTTTTTTAAACAAACAAATGAAGTAAAAAAGAAGGGAACGTTTCAGAATGTCTCAACACAAGTTAAAATGTTGAGTGAGTAGTTAAGGGAAAATAACCAACCATTCCTTCCTGGCACCCGAAGTCTCTCTATTATGCTGCTGTTATGAAGTGTCTGAGAAAATTCCACCTGCCATCAATGTTTGCCCGCACACTCATTCTGGGTAACTCCAAGGTAAATGCCAAAAAATTCCAATCCTGTCATCCAGATCTTAGAACTAAATTCATTATCACTAGTATTGTAACATCTTTAAGTTTAAAAGTATGTAATTAAGTTTATTGGAAATATTTTTCACTGACTCTTTAACCCTTTTTCTTCTTAAATTATCTACAATGTTTTTTTAATAACTCAAGCACACAACAATTTTAACATGTTGATTAATGAATATGAAAATATTTATTTGTTTTTATATTGATTTTAATATAAAATTTCATGCTTTGATTTTTATTATTATGACAAACTTCACTCGCATGGGATTCAAAGAAGGTAATTTGCTAAAAGAGCAAATTATGTTCACAAGAGGAAAGGGAGTTTTAGTAAAGAATGAATTAATTTTGAAATAAAATTAAGTTGATCTAAATTTTTTTGCAGGTGAAGTTATGTTGAATATATGTATATCAAAATATATATTACTATAATCTTTAGCTCTGTTATGGATTTCCCAGGATGGGATTCTATAATTTTATATTTCTTTAATTTAAAACAAAATAAAATGGTATATATTTTGACCTAATAACAGCAACACTGGAATGTATCAGTCAATTATCATGCCTTTTTTTGAAAAGTTAGGAAAGTGGAAAGGGGGAATTTATTCGAGAAGTAATTTTCCTTATTCTATATGTTTGTTTTTTGTTGGTTAAATATTTACATAAAATAGTTGTTTGTGCAGCTTGATCTCTATGCAGTATTCGATCATTTAAGTCTAGTTAATTATAGTTATTTCATATTTGATGACTATAATATCTCAGGTTAATGGAGAATACTCAGAGTAGTGTGAACAGACCTAAAATCGTCATTTATTTATGTTAGGAGTTGACTCTTGGCTATGCATACATCTGTGAGCTGAAGATTGTGTTTGAGGTAGAATTGGTTAGTAAGCATGATATCCATACAGGCGGACATGAGGGCTTCCCATAATTCTTATCTCATTTCAGTATTTGTTTGCAACATGGCACAAGTACAAAATTCCCCTTTGCTTTGTTGGAATTGGCATGCGAGTGTCTGTGAACGGGCTCGTATGATCCTACATATGTTTTTTCTTTCATTTTGCACTCATATGTTTATTAACCTGACAGTGTATTGTTTTTCTTTTGCCTATCTAATATGTAAGTCATAGAAAAATGATTCTGCTCAAGAATCGTCAGCCTGAGTAATGATTTCTTTTGTTAAATTGTGATTATTTAAAATCATTTAATTTAGCTAATTCACATTATAGTTTTGTAAGGAATGATTTTAGTTGAAAGTCCAACTAATGCGATATGTTTGCTTGATGACTAACTGATCTATTTTTTATATAACAGCTTACAGTTTTAATCACTGTGAAGTTAGTTTAATGCTTTCTACCAAGATCCACGAATGTAATAAAGTATTATTTTATTTGAGATCTAAATTCTTATTTATAAAGAAAAGTAAAATAAATCATTTTCTTTTCTTGCATCATGGGAGTAAGATGACAAGTCAATTTTTTATTATATTTGTTTTTTGTGATATCTGTTTTAATATCAAATATTTTAAATTGCTTTTAAATAAGAAATACAAAGTTTACACTTTATATACAATCAGTTGGTCAAATGTTTAGACGGTTAATGTATTATTACCTTGTACTAAATGTGACTGCAGAATTTAGAATCCGTGGTCATTTAATTTTAATATCTTTTTTTGTTTTTTTTTAAATAAATGTAAACAAAAATAAATTTATGCAAAGCCAAATAATATAAAAGAACACCGCTAATGTAAAATCTGTCATGGAGGATGCAGTCTAATATAAAGTTCTATGTAATTTATAAAATTAATGTAAGGAATGTTTTTTATGAGCTCGAGTTAAATGTAAATTTAAAATAATTAATGAGTTTAAAATATATATATCTAAAACAAAACTTCCAGTGTTTTTCCAATCTTTTCATTTACTTTTATTTAAAGTAATCTTTGATTTTATGTATATATATATAAATAAAACTCCCAAGTTCTCATGAAAATATAATTAAAATTGATTCTCATGCTTGAAGGCTCCGCTCGGCATGGTGAAAATGAAGCAATTCGATGTTATCATTGAGAAAGGTTATTGATTAGATCTTTGACCTGGGGATATAGGTAAATAAAGCAGAATCCACGATGTACCTGACTTATATATCTTGTACATAGTCAGACTCGAGGTACTTTACCTGTATTCCGGATTTTGTTGGATCGATAGACGTTTTTGGACCAGTACAATATATATATATATCTTTATTTAATTCTATATGCATACATAAATTTCTCTCTCTCTCTCTCTCTCTCTCTATATATATATATATATATATATATATATATATATATATATATATATATATATATATATATATATATATATATATATATATGGACAAAATGTTAATTTCTGAACTCCATATATTTAAAACAAAGAAACATCTAAAAGCAATAATAATAAATTTAAATGTCTCTAAACATTTTAATGACCCATTTGCAATACTTATTCATTGAAAACATTCCATAATCCTAATAACTATGATGACCATGATCACCTTTTTCTCAGCTAAAAAAAAATTTTTCTAGCATGCACAATTACAAAGCTCTATTGAAATGTGTAGTTTTAATCAGGAGAAAATATGACTTTAATTCTACTTTTCTTGCTAGGCAGGAATTTATCATAACAGTGCATTTCACATGGTGATTATGATTATTAGATCTGGTGCATTTTGTGAACTTCTACTCCTTGTTTAATTTACTAAACTCTTCTTTTTTTATTTACAAAATAACTAAAATACATTATAATCATTTTTTGTTATCTTAGACAAAAAATGTTAAACACATTGAAAAAAATTACGAAAATTAATACCACCAGAAGTAACTAAAATATACAAATATTTGACGACCTATTTGGTAATATAAATATGTGCATATATATATATATTGCTCACAAATGTCCCTTTTGGTGTTCAAATTAAATTTCACTTACATTTTATGAGTTAACCAACAATTGAATATATAGATAGCTGACCAAAACTTGTGATGAGGTTTTGATCAACACCAGTTATCATCACAATGTATATATATATATATATATCTTTTTTATGATCGGTTTGATAATAAACTCCAATTCATAGTAAATATATTATAATGATCGAAATGAAAGTGAAGATCGAATCTAACCACAAACTATGATATCTGCTCTACAAGGCACCATCTAGGCATTTAAACCTAGAAAAATTTATAGAGTAGGCAGATACGCGCTGTTAAGATTCCACTTTATTTAAATATTCAGATCGTTAGCCCAAGTCACTAGCTCAGTGGAGATGCAGAGATAAAAATCTATATCTTAATTTATATCTTAAATATAAATAAATAAAAGCCACTGCCAGAAATTAACACATAAAAATATTTATTTACGCACATATAAAATAACATTTAAATTTTGAGGAATAAATTAAACATTTTAGATTTTTTTATTAATCTTTAGTTTTACATTTAAGTAAATTACAACCATGAATTTAATATTTATTTAGTGAGTCGAGGATGAATAGACTACATAGATCTGCTTTGAAAAGAAAATATTCTTCCCTGATTTAACCTTAGGCAACAAATTTCACAATCAAACTGGCGCCAATCCATCTGATACATTTATGTATTCAATGTAGCATGAAAATATGACAACACAAAATACTATACTGTCAGGAATGTACATCTGATCAGTAAGTAGAATTAGAGAAAACATTGTCTCTCCACCAACAGGAATGTCACATCTGTTGGCGAGTAGAACAATAAACATAAAACTCCATAGGAATGGACTGTGGTCCTTTGCCATCTTACAAACCCATCTATAGGCAAACAGAAGGTGTGTGGCATATATATATAATCCTGCCCATAGCGGATCTCATACTACATCTACAATTACACAAATATATCCAATCCATTGAACCAATTCAACTACGAAATGAATAACCTAAGATTACCCTCCCTTAATATAACTTTACATACTATATAGCCATTCAAGCCCGGCTTAAATTTAACATTTAAATACATTCGCACAGATTATTTTTATAAATTTGTTTTTAAAATGTTGAGTATAGATCGGCTGCACAGATTCCACGGTCAAAAACATCCAAATTAAACACAATCGATCAAAATACCAAATCATCGATAACGTCAATTGCAAAAGGGAATACACAAGGCCCCATGGCATTCATCGTAAGATGCCCTCATTAACATCATTGACCTATATATTCTAATCAAACGTGAAAACTTCAACATAATCAACCACTAACAAATCTATGCAACGTCTATACCCATCCTAAATTTCATCATTTAAAATTTAAACAATAAATCATTTATACAATAAGAAAAAAAAATGGAAATGATTTTTATCAATCAGAAAATATATAAAATTAAACATTATTAATTTGATTTTAAACTTAAAAAAGTCAGATGGATGTTCATAAGCTTGAACGAAAGTTCTTAATTATTTTTAAATTTAGAGTTCATGTCATTATAGCTTATGGTAGAAGAGTCCAGGTTTCTGCTTTTAATTCCCATGATGCCTCCATTGGAAGATAATGTTCTGGAGATGGCAATAGCTAGTTCAAGGTATCACAGTCTTTTCATTTTTTTTTTAATAGAGTGTGTGGTCTGTGCATCCTACCACTTCTCTCAAACACAAAATGCTGGAACTCCCAAAAAAACTGTATTTCTCTTTTTATATTATCCACACGGATTCAATCAATAAAACGTCACTAATACATCACTTTCATTAGGGTCCGAGCCAAGGCTTGGTGCTTCCATTGGTCAAGCTAATTTCTCTCTATTTTTTATCTATCTTTCATCAGATCATTTTAATTATACAAGAGCCCAAGGCTAGCTTGCTTTTCAAACAATTTATAAACAATCATTTCCATTTACAGATTACAAGAATTAATTAATACCTGTTTTTATTTTTAAATCTTGTACTTTTTTTATAAAAAAAGTACTTTCAAATACTTATTTATTTATTTATTTTTTTTAAAAAAAAATATTTTTAAAGTTTGGCATCTGTGCGAATGTATATATGTTTAATAAACATTTTAATTTTAGCGTTTAGTTTTTTACTTTTATTTGCGAACTTTTAAGATTTTATTTTAAATTAATGTAACGACAAATTTATATATCGTTACAATATATATATATGTGTGAGATTTTTTTAGATGTATTAACAAAGAAAGAGATTGTAAAATTATAAAGAGTCAACTAGTGAGGAAGTGGTCTGAGGTTCATAACTCGCACACAAATACATTTTGTAAACCCTGAACGGTAAGTAAAATATTATCTTAATGAGAGAAATACATGAATAAAAGATTTATCACACTGATATTTATATGAAATTAATAGAATAAATAAAAAAACAATAACAACATTAAGAAGGGTACCACATAAAGTCTCTATCGTATGTCTAAAGGTTCTGAATAGGCCATATATCTGTTCATCCAGCATGGCAGGGACTTCTCTTTAACACAGCATGATTTGGCTGCTTTTGTTATCATTTGGTGTTTGAATCTAGGAGACATTTCATGTATTGTTCAACAGCTCTCATGATCTTTCAATGAATAGATTCAGGAGACCTTTTGGGTACTGTTCCATGGCTCTCATAATTATTTGATGGCTGGATTCAGGAGACTTTCTGATGGAAGGAGCGGAGCTGGGCAGGCACGCTGACTGGGGGTTCCTATCCCATGATGATTTTACTGATGCGAGTACATTTGTGCTTCAGGTTTAATTATAAATTTCTTCTTTGGTTTTCTTTTTATTTTCTAAAGCACTGGTAATGATACTTTTACTTTGGGTCTTCAAAGACCAACACCTTCCCACAAACAGTTCTCTACCTCTCTAATACAAATTGTCTAGTTGGAAAACATCTTGAAGTTTACATCAGTATGATTTAAAAAAATAATTACAATTGGGAATTGTCTAAGTACAGATAAATCCAAAAAGTTAGCATCAGTGAGTAGGTGATTGATTTAGTGACTGATTGACTGCTTGTACCCATTTGAATGCCTGTGCCCAATGAATTCCCCTAAACTGGTGAACAGCACTTAGTCCTCCTAATTAGAATATCAATCTAGTTAACCATCTGAAACACCATTAAATTTGACTTTTGTTAGTGGATTCATACAATGCACAAAGTATTCCTATGACATCCACTAATTACTTTTAAGAATTTATTTATTTTTAATTCAATTGATTATCTACTCTTACCACTATCTGATTCAACATAGACAAACAAAAAAAAGTTTGATTATATGTTATTTTCTAGTAATCATATTCCATTTAAAACATATTTTTAATTAAATTAGATATCTTAACCCCACCAGCATTAACATAAATTTTAACAAACTCTTGTTGAGTTGAAATATTTGATAATTAAAACAAAAAAGGAAGAAACAAAATTACTTATCTATTAAAATGTCCTTGCTTTTAGGCTTTTCTTAAATTTAGAACAATGGGTTTGTAGAGAAAGATATCTTGTACCACTCTTGATTTAAAATTACCTATATGTTAGATTTTTAAATATTACCATTTTTCTTTCCATTCATAAGCATTTAAGAAACAACAAAATATATACTTACAAATTACATATTGCTTTTATAAAAATAATGAAAATAAATTATAAGCATATAGCTAATATGCTAGTACTTCAAATTATAAGCCTTAACTATTGTTTTTTCTTGTGTGTGCGAGTTTATGACATATCCACAGACATCTCTCACTTATTTTACAATTGACTTGATTAAAATTTATATAGATGGTATACACACACATTTAATGGCTTTTATCAAATCGATCATAAAAATGATTTGAAATTACTTCATTTCCTGGTGTGCCATCATATTTGTTTCATGTTCGATATGTGCACATGCTCACCTTATCAGGTTAAGGATGAACCGTTATAGACAAGATATTTTTGGCATCCAACTTATTATGACAAGCACACTTTGTATGGCAAACATAAGATGGTATTACAAAATAAAATGGGCCTAAAAAACATAATACCGTCATCGATATATTTATATAAGTATTGACTCTTACATATCCATGAAAGATTACTTTAATTTCAATCATTTGTGCCACTCCCAAAAAGAAAACTTTAATTCCCCCTCTTGAAAAAATATGTAAGGCCAATAATATTATGAAATAAAATGAATCAAATGAAATCTAATAGAAATAAACACCCAATGACCAAAGATTTAAATCCCTATAAGGGAGTATTCCATATGCCAGCTCATCATTCTCTTTATCTCTGGTAAAGAAATGGGGAACTAAAACCCGTGCAATTATCTAAGTGTTTTATTATTTTAGAGAAAGAAATATGAATAAATTCTCAAAGCAGTAAAGTAGTTTTATAAATATTATATAAATGTTTATTGAATCCCTTCACCAATTCCCAAGATAAATATAATAATAACAAACCCAATGTATAATTAAATATATATATATATATATATATATATATATATATATATATATATATATATATATATATATATATATATATATATATATATATATGAGAGTATTATAGATGTATTAACAAAGAAAGAGAATGTAAAATTAAAAAGATTTAACTAGTGAGAAAGTGGTCTGAGGTTCATAACTCGCACATGAATACATTTTCTAAACCCTGAATGGTAAGTAAAATATTATCTTAATGAGAGAAATACATTAATAAAAGATTTATTACACTGATATTTGTATGAAATTACTAGAATAAATAAAATAAAAAAACAATAATAACATTAAGAAGGGTACCACATAAATACTCTATTGTACATCTAGAGGTTCTGAACAGGCCAATTATCTGTTCATTAAGGATGGCAGGGTCTTCTCTTTAACACACATCATCATTTGGCTGCTTTCATTATCATTTGGTGGCTGAATCTAGGAGAGATTTCTGGTATTGTTCAACAGCTCTCACAATCGTTTGATGACTGGTTTCAGGAGACCGTTCAGATACTCTGCCACAGCTCTCATGATCATTTGATGGCTGGATTCAGGAGACCTTTCTGATCACAGGAGCAGAGCTGGGTGGGCATGCTGACTGGGGGTTCCTAACCATGATCATTTCACTGATGCAAGTACATTTGTGTTTGCGGTTTAATTATAAATTTCTTCTTTGGTTTTCTTTTTTTTACAGCACTGGTAGTGCTTCTTTTACTTTGGGTTTTCAAAGACGAACACCTTCACCCAAACAGTTCTCTACTGCACTAATACAAATTGTATAGTGGGAAACCATCTTGAAGTTTACATTAGCATGATTTAAGAAAATAATTAGGACTGTGAATTCTCTAAGTTTAAGCAAGCAAGTTCACATAAATCCAAAAAGTTAGCATCAGTGAGTGAGTGACTGACTTAGTGACTTATTGACTACTTTTGCCCGATTGAATGCCTGTGCCCAATTGAATTCCACTAAACTGGTGAACAGCACTTAGCCCTCTAGAATCTCAATCTACTTACCCCTCTGAAACACAATTAATTAAATTTGACTTTTGTTAGTGGATTCATACAATGCGTGGGAAGCATTCTTATGACATCCACTAATTAATCTCAAATTTTATTTAATTCAATTGATTATCTACTCTGACCACAATCTCATTCACCATACACAAACAAAAAAAGTTTGATTATATGTTATTTTCAGATAATCAGATTCCATTTAAAACATATTTTTAATTAAATTAGATATCTTTCCCCACCTGCATTAACATAAATATTAACGAACTCTTTTGTTGAGTTTAAATAATTGATAATTAAAACAAAAAAGGAAGAAAAAAATTACTTATCTATTAAAATGTACTTGCCTTTAGGCTTTTCTTAAATTTAGAACAATGGGTTTGGAAGAGAAAGATATCTAGTGCAACTTTTGATTTAAAATTACCTATATGTTAGATTTTTAAATATTACCATTTCCCTTTCTTTTCATAAGCATTTAACAAATAGAAAAAAATGATACTTACAAATTATGCATACACATCTTTGCATTTATAAAAAAAAATGAACGTAAAATAATAAAAATAAATTATAAGCAAATAGCTAATATGCTAATACTTCTAATTATATGACTTAACTATTGGTTTTCTTGTGTGTGCGAGTATATGACATATCCACAAACATCTCTCACTTATTTTATAATTTGACTTGATTAAAATTTATATAGATAGTATACACACACGTTTAATGGCTTTATTATGTATTTTATGCCGATTTTATTTTGTAATACCATCTTATGCTTGGCCATACAAAGTGTGCCTGTCTTTATATATATATATATATATATATATATTGAGATGGATGCTTTGCCACATCTCAAATATATATTGTAACAGTCAGATTTGTATGCTCCAGTAACATGATGCAGAATTCAAACAACAGACTTGAAACTCAATATTTTAGGTAGGGTTACTTTCCAGAAATACCCTATTTAAATCCAATTCCCAAGTTCCATAATGCCAGCTATGTAATAACACATCTGATACTAATAATAATATACATTTTAATTTAGTCCTGGGAATCAAAGATAAACAAGAGACTCTATAATTAAATATAGCATAAGTTAATAATAGGTTTAATAATATACTTTTATTATACTATATATATATATATATATATATATATAATAAATATATATATATTAAATATATATATATATATATATATATATATATGGGTTACATACTGTCAGAAATAACCAGTCAGTGGCACTAAAATATAAGTGATTACATATTTCAGACTGTTCAAGTAATACATATAATTTTAGCATGGTTGAATATATATGTTCTCTAAAGTTTTGAAAATCAAACATTACAAATTATGTTAATGTGTCTATGTAGAATGTTCTTTAATAGAAACAGATATTTGTGAGAAAGTATGAAACACAAATGGTGAATAAAAGTATTGATTGATTGGTAAGTTCTCTATGATGACAATAATTGCTTTGATTAATGAAAGCAGTCACTAAAATAAAGAAACACAAACCAAAATCATTTATAAATTAAGGTAGGAATAGATTGAGTTGTGGACAGTTAACAGTAATATACTAGAACTTAAAACTAAAGAAAATTGGTGGTGGTGGTGTATATTTAATGCATTAGAATGGAAATAAGGTACTTTGAAACCCTGAGCTTTGTTGAAGAGATTGTGGACTAGTGAATTGCCATATATCTGAGGAAAGTTTGCCACACAATGATGGCTCATGCCTGGCCTCTTCAATATAACTTAGCGGCGTTGTGACTTATATAGATTTTCTCAGATGAGACATCAATGTTCTCCTTATTTTGGGAATGGGAGAAAGAAGAGAATGGTCTTTGCCATATTTACCATGAAAAGCTACAAAGCCAGATGTCTCAACACTTAATGCATTTGCACTGGCAACACCCATATAAATTATATAAATTATTTGGAAGACAAAAAGCTTGCTTTGTACATTGAACATAGACGCTTAAGCAATCTTTTTCCATTACAAAATAAATATAAAAAATCTATATAATCTCTATTTTAAATTAAATAAATTTGCTTAATCATAAGTATAACTTTACCAAATATTTGCATATGAATATAGAGTGAGACACATGTAAAATAATCTATAAATTAAACACAATCATGCATCTGTAGCACATTCACCATTATAACCTCTCACACGATAGCACTATATTTAATTCAAATGAAACATTAATAAAATGCATAAATAAATCTCAAAAAGGGCAGTAATGAATATATATAATTAGGTTTGTACACTCCCAAAAATATTTGACAAGATCATATTCGACCCGAACAATATATTTAGATATAAGAGCCATTACTATACTTAATCCACACAAATGATAACAGTGGCATGTTAGCTAAGGGAGGGGATTGATTCACTAAGTCAATGGTCATCCAGGCACATCAGCATAGTACAAAGAAAATAATACAGCAAATAAAATAAAAGATTTAAAATTATTAATCCAAATATAGGTAAGACACAATAGTTAGATTACAGATATTGAAATTAATACGCAATAGAAATAAAACTAGAAATAAATAAATTAATTTAATTTATATGTGGAGGTTAAAATAGCTATAGCTTATAAAATGCATATACAAGTACTCATGAAATCTTGGGTTAATAAATTACCTCATGATTTATTGAAAAGTCCAGATACATTTATAATCTTTTGCTGGGTGTGATTGATCGGCAGGAGTCCATGTCACAGGATAATTGTTTTTCACTTATTGTGTGTTTTTATGTTGATTAATGGTGGTAGCATTTGATTGATGCTTAGTAGCATATTTTGTGTAACTTTGGCAGCAACATTTTTCTTCTTTATCAGCAGTAAAATATATTTTACTCTTTGCAGGGCATTCAGATGATACAGAACCACTGGATGAACATTCATGAGGAGGAATACAGCACCCTGCGATCCTCTACTCCGTCATTTTACTTTTTGTCACTCAATCTGGTGTTCAAATTTCTTACAAAAAATTGTTGTTATGCTTGGGATTCGACTTCTCTAAGATTCTTGCTTCTTAAAATTCTCAAAAATAAAATATTTTATAAACTTTTCTCAAAATGTTGGTCTCTTTCAACTTGTCGCTAAAATAGTAGTATTTTTTCTATAAAATCCAGTCTTTTTACTATATAATGGAATCCCAAACTCATTTACGCTGTTGCATAATAATAGATTACCAAAATCTAGTTACAGGTAAACACCTTTGTTATCTATCTGAAAATCTAAAGCCAGCAACAGGTTGTTAACAAAATTTTACTTTTGTTATTTTCCATTAGGTACTTGGATAACATCATATTCTGTTATAAATATTTGATCAAAATATGTTTTTTTATCTGGATGAATAAATATTTAAACCATTTGTAAATTCCTGTGAAGTAACAACTAATGAGTACTATTGTCCGCCTTTAAACCCTCATTTATTTTTTGCAATTAAAATTGCGGGGTGATATTTTATAGTAGTAAAAAACAAAATTAGTTCCAGTATTAAATTCAATATAAAATTCGTTATAATATTAAATTTAACATTGAATGTTTTAAATAAGACAAACTTAATATACTTTAAATTATTAGATTTACTATAATTAGGAAATTTAAATAAACGAAAATATTATTTAATAAATTTTAAATATATTATTTGAACGTGTGTGCAACAACGACATAATTAGTTTAACCTTAACACGAATATATACCTAGACATACTTTCGACATCAATAATAATTTAAAATTTACTACTGCGGGATTATTAATTTATATTTTACTAATAATTAAATAGCCATGCTTACTACTTTAATCAAGCTTGGACGTCGGCTTATATTAGCGCAATGCACGCACACTGGAATATATTGGTGTTCAAACTGAGTATGAGGGTATGATAGAAGTGAGGAAATTTAAAACTAAGGTCTGCAATGCAGATCTTACTGTTTCAATATATATGTATATTTGAGGAGGATTTCAGCTAAAATTTCTGTTTGTGAATTTATTTCAAAATGCTGGCATTTTTTTAAAATTATACATGTATTGTGAAAGTATGATTACATGTATATGTGTATATACACACACATTGACAGAATAATTTTCTTTAAAGAAATAAATGTCAATTTTTTTTAAAAAAAGTAAACTTTATAAATTTCTTTTCCTGTCTATAAGATTAGTTTAAAAATTTGTAGAAAAATGTTTTCTACAAGGTTTTAAATTTTACTTTGTTATAATAATAAGGTAAGCATTGGAATATAATTAGTTTGGAAATACCAGATTATCTGGAGTTATGTTTAATTAATCCCGATAATAGTTGTTTCCAAGAAAACAGAAGGGCAAAACAATACAACTGGAGACATGTATTAAGTAAAAAAAATGTTAGTATATTCATTCACTATTCACTTTTCTTCCATTCCTCAGAAAACACTGCCTAGATTATTATTATTATTATTATTATTATTATTATTATTATTATTATTATTATTATTATTATTATTATTATTATTATTATTATTATTATTATTATTATTATTATTATTATTATTATTATTATTATTATTATTATTATTATTATTATTATTATTATTATTATTATTATTATTATTATTATTATTATTATTATTATTATTATTATTATTATTATTATTATTATTATTATTATTATTATTATTATTATTATTATTATTATTATACACTTTTTGTGATGAAAAATTTCTAGTTACATTACCACATATCACTATTAAATTTTCCAAAGAAGAATCTACCATGTTTACCTGCAGTAATCATGAGATATGTGGCTTGTTTAAAAAAAGTAAAGCAATCATCAGAAAAACGAATTAATCAACTATTTCCAATGTTTTCATTGATAGTATGTGTGGCTAAAATCTACCCCAATGATGAACCCACCTCTTCTGGCACAACTTGAATTCTCAGGAAAGTATAAATAACTGACACGATTGTGATCAACATGAACTCCAAAGTTTCTCTTTTAACTACCAACTAATGGAATGACTACTAATTTGGACGCTTATTTAAGTATGTACTTCCAACACATAAAAGTCTGCCAAAAACTATCTCTTGGCAAAATGTGAGAACTATATTTATATCCAGTAATTTAGCCTTTCTTCATTGTAGTTTGATAACCCATATTATTATGCAAAATCACTTCTATGTGATTTAAATTAAGTAACTTTATATAACTAATACATATAGTTAATATAATACTTTTTACATTTTTTAATTTCTTCATGGGTGAATTATTATTTTGTTACTATGTTAGAGGGTGAGTTTTAAGTTATTTTACATATTTAGGCCATTGAATAGCAAAATATTTTTTTTAATGTTTGAATTTCTATTTTGTTTTGATTCACTCAGTTTCATAATTCATTGTTATTAATGAATGCAGCAGTCAAAAGAAAATAAAACTCTTATTAAATAAAATAAATGAAAAAATTCATAGACGAATATATTTTTAGTAAATTTCTTTCCACAGAATATTTAAAATCCTTAATTATATGTGTATACAATGAACATTGAACTATAGCAATCAAACATGTATGGTTTATCATACCTATGTATAGTAAATCACATATTATTAAGAGTGTTCTGTAGAACAAGATGGCCCATTGTAAGTCCACTATCTTTTTGGCATGGCTTAGGTTCGATTGCACTGCACTGTGACTTAGCAAACCAAATAGATCTACATAAGTTAGAAACGACAATAGCTTAATTTAAATCTTATACAATATCACTATCTTTAAAGATGATTGTTTTTATAGAAATACCTTGATAGTGTGTGCTTTTGCTGAGGAGATTACTCTACAGAAATATAAGTGTCTGAATAAACTTTTCAGTTAGTTCTAATCTGATGGGACTTATCCATGAAGGACATAACTTTCTTTTAATTAATTTTATTTTCGGAGAGTTTTATTTTCATTTAGATTTAATTTTTTTAAATACAACCTCAAAAATGAATAAATAGTATTGTTATATTTATCAAATTTTATATCAAAGTACATCCAGACTTTCTTATTGTCATTTACACAAAGTAAATTGTCCAAACAGGTAAATTAGTTTGGTGGTGCACTAAAATGTTTGGCTATATTACGTCCGGTACAATATATATATATATATATATATATATATATATGGCTGCAGAAAGGAGTTTGCTATTAACTGAAAGGAGACCCTTTCATTCCTCTTAGAGGCCATAAAGTAACCGAGCAGGGCAATTTCCTAATGTCCACTCCATACATTCTTGTCGTTGCAGCTGTTATTACTATGTGATTATTCATATAGTATATGAACATGGATGGGCTGCTCACCAACATGCATTAGCCAGTGTGGTGAGTTTATTGGCTTTTTACCTCTGAGTTTAAGATTAAGAAACACCATGGTCTTTCTTCTCAGTGCCTGATAAGACAGAATGAATGTTTGTGGAAATGATAAATATTTTTCCAATACATATATACAATTATGACAGACAAAAATAAAGCATGGCCCTTATTTCCAGAAGGCTGTAAAGTCACCAACCAAGGCAGCAGTCGGTGGCCAAAGGCGAAGGGTGCTAAGAATCCCCTGATTGTGAAACAAGGCTGCCATTTAATGATGACTTTTTATTTAGGTACTTACAACTGCAGATCACTTTCAAGTGAAGGAAGATTGCAAGAATTAGAAGAAGAATTGTCTTATATTGAATGGGACATTATTCGACTTTGTGAAGTTAGAAGAAAAGGTGAAGAAACAATTGATTTAAAAAGTGGACATATACTCTATTATAAAGGCACACATATTGCAAATACAAGTGGAGTGGGATTTATTATAAATAAAAAGTGGAAGAACAATATTGTGGAGATTGATGGTGTATTGGACAGAGTTGCAAGATTAGTTATACAACTTAATAGCAGATACCAAATGCAGATAATTCAGGTTTATGCCCCAACAAGTTCTCATAGTGATGAAGTTGTAGAAGATTTTTATATGGATGTACAAAAGGCTTTTGATCAGAGTAAACAACATTTTAAAATTGTTATGGGAGACTTTAATGCTAGAATTGTTAGACACATGAAAGATGAAAATTCTGTAGGTAATTTTGGTTATGGTAATAGAAATGAGAGAGGACATAAACTTGTGGAGTTTGCAGAAAAAGAAAAACTTTATATTATGAATTCATTTTTTGAGAAAAATGTTAAAATAAAATGGACATGGAAGCATCCAAATGAATGTACAGCAGAATTGGATTATATTTTGACTAACAGGAAATACATATTTCAAGATTGTAATGTTCTTAATAAATTTAACACAGGAAGTGATCATCGATTAGTAAGGTGTAAGTTACGTGTTAATGTAAAACGAGAGAGACAAAAATTATTAAGAAAAACAATATTTACAGTTGATATTCCTAATCTTCAGAAACATTCTAATGAATTTAAATTAGAACTTACAAATAGGTTTCAAGTGTTAGGAGATTTGAACATGATTCAGATTTGAATGAAATTAATATGAAAATAACTGATACACTTTTAAAAACTGCAACAAAGATAGCTGGTAGAAAAAAGAAGCAATTGACTAATAAAATTTCTATTGAGACTAGAAAATTTATGAAGAAAAGAAGGAATATGAAGATATACAAAAATGATGTATTAAAAAGAATTGAATATCTCGAATTTTGTAAAATAGTACGGAAAAGAGTTGAAAATGATATAAGAAAGTATAACTGTGAAATAGCAAGGAAAGCTGTAGAAGAAAATAAAAGTCTCAAGAATGTTAAACAGCATTTTGGTATTGGTAGGAAATTTATATCTGCAATAACAAAAAAAGATGGAATTATTACTAAAAAGAGAGATGACATCATGAAATTGGTAGAAGATTTTTATCAAGAATTATATAGTAATAAAGAACAAGTACCTCCTATATCTATTACATCTTCCGAATTGCCCAGAATTTTAAATGAAGAAAGTGAGATATGCAATTAAATTTATGAAGAAAGGAAAGGCTCCAGGAAATAATGGAATTATAATTGATATATTAAAAGAAGCAGGTGAAGAAATAGAAACAACTTTAGCAAAGTTACGTACCAAATGTCTAAATGATAAAGATGTACCGGAAGATTGGAAGAATGCAGTAATAATATTAATATTTAAAAAAGGTGATAAAGAAGATATTAGAAATTACAGACCTATCAGCCTTTTATCAGTTTTATATAAAATTTTTACCAAGATAATTACAACTCGTCTACAGAGAACTTTGGATTTCCACCAACCAAGAGAACAAGCCGGATTTAAAAGTGGTTTTAGTACAATAGATCATATCCAGGTATTGAGAGAAGTCATAGAAAGGACAAATGAATATGAGTTGTCATTATGTTTTGGATTTGTAGATTATGAAAAGGCATTCGATTCTCTACACATTTCTTCAGTGATTAAAGCATTGGATCATCAAGGTATAGATCCAAGATATTGTCATATTTTAAAGAATATTTATAAAAATGCAACAGCAACAATTAGATTACATAATGCTACTGGAAAAATCAACATTGAAAAAGGTGTAAGACAAGGTGACTCCATATCTCCAAAACGTTTTACAGCAGTGCTGCAAGAAGTATTTTGTAGATTAAAATGGGAAACTAAAGGAATGAAAGTAAATGGATAGTATTTAAATCATTAAGATTTTGCAGATGATGTAGTTGTTTTTGCAAATAATGCTTCAGAGATGCAGGAAATGTTGCAGGAGTTAGCAGATGAAAGTAGAAAAGTAGGACTAAAGATAAATGTTAAAAAGACTAAAGTAATGTTTAATCGATTTGCTCAAAATATGAAAATAAAGATTGATTATGAAGAATTAGAAGAAGTTAACAGTTACAAATACCTTGGTCAGATTATTAATACAGATGAAAACATAATGGAGGAAATTAATCATAGAATTAAACTTGGTTGGAGTGCTTTTGGTAGAAATAACTTGATACTAAAAGGAAATATGCCTATGTGTTTGAAAAGAATGGTTTTTAACAAATGTATTTTACCAGTTCTTACTTATGGATCTGAGACTTGGACACTTAATAGAAGAGCAATACAGAGACTTCAGACCTCTCAAAAGAGTATGGAGATATGTATGTTGGGAGTAACAAGAAGAGATCAAAAACGCAATGTATGGGTAAAACAACAAACAGGTGTTACTGACCTTATTGAAAAAATTAAAAGATTGAAATGGAGTTGGGCTGGACATATTGCTAGAAGAAATGATAATAGATGGACAATTGAAATTTTAAACTGGATTCCAAAAGATTGTAAAAGACTCAGAAAGAGACAACATGTGAGATGGATGGATGAAATAAGAAAATGTGCAGGGGTGTTGTGGAAAAGAGAAGGTAAAGATCGGAGAAGATGGATTAAACTTGGAGAGACCTTCATCCTGCAGTGGATTGATAATGGTTGATGATGGTGTATATATATATATATATATATATATCATCCGTCTCTCCTTAGACAATGAACAAATAACATTGAATGAGTTGAGGAAACGATCAAATATAAATTGAATCCACTTTGCCGCCTTTGATATATGTATATATATATGATTACCATTGTCAGCACTAGTGAATTTTCAGATTGATATTAATTTATTACTCAGCTGAAATATGACTGATTATTAATTTCGTAAATATTAAATGTCTAACTGTCTATCTCTGAATGCATATCTCTATATATCTATCTGTGGATTTTCCTGTTCATTCATCCACATTCAGACAACTAGCTGACTGTTTCTATTCATCACTGTTGACAAAGGTAGGCTTACATATCACATGCTTCATTAATCGATAGAACCAGTCTATTGTTGATTATTTGTTCAATATTTAAAATAAATAAGCATTCCAAACAAGATTGAAATAAACAACAGTTAATACCTATATTTACCAAACAATAAAATGCTATATGTTCATTGCCTGAAATGAAACCGTTTTTCTTCTTTTAATTACTTATAGATTAGAGTGTTTGTTTTGCAAATATATGTTTCTGTGTGTGTATGTGTTCGCGCGGGTAATAGTTTAATATTGATATGTGAGTGGCTATAATTCTTTGTTTTTTTCTGCAGCAACTTTATGCATGAATATTTTTTATATAAAATATTCTTGTTTTTCTTATCACGTTTTCTTTATTTCTAAAAGTTTGTTTCTAAAGGACGAAGATAAGTTGCGTAAGAAATGTACTATATCTGTACATTTCTTTCAGAAACCCTTTCACGCAATACTGCTTCGCTATTGTGATATTTAATATATGGATAATAAAAGAATAAATAATGAATCTTTTACTTAGTTTAAAACATTAATTTTTTATATTTATTTTTTTGCTGTACAAAGTAATAACATATACCAATAAAATATTTTTATTCCTTATTACAAATCTCCTGAACTGATAGAAATCGGATTCAATACCACGGTAAGAAAATAATTTACTTAATTTGGTGCGGTACCTTTATGCACGTTAATATAAGGTAGTGTTAAATATTTACTTTTAAAAAAGATCAGGCTTCCATTTATGATACCAGCATTAGTTTTATTTTTTCAGTTTTCTAACGAATACATACTAGAAGGACCTTATTCACAAAATTGTGAATGTTCGAAAATTAACTTTTTTATTTAAAATTAAATAAGTATTGAAAGTTTATAATCATAGTTATGTTTCACAATGTCTATCCATCTACTCTCTTTTGATTTTTGTTTTATCTTTGTCCCCCCCCCCTTCCGCCATCTACATTTTTTTATTTATAGTTGCAGTCATTCAAGTAAAATTATTAATTCTTTAAGAAATCCTAAATTGATTTATTTCCTCACGCCCACTCACAAAAAACATTAAAACGATTCGATTATATTTTATTGATGGAGCACTAAAAGTCTATTTTTCACAATAGTTTTATAAAAAGTTTCCCCAGATGTACTTAATATTTGTTGACGGCAACGGCAAAGAGAAGAATAGTTGTTAATATTCAAAAGAGGAGTATTGTAAATTCTACTTCATGAAAATCACTTTTTCCATAATTTACTTGATTTACTGGTGGAGTTTAGAGTTTACTTTAATGTAAACAGTAGCATTAGATTGCTTAGAAGATGTTACCAAGTCCTATTAATATATTCTAATATTATTAGTTGCGCGCTAAATTCATGCCAACTAAAAATCATGTGAATTTTTGTCCGAATATCTATCTAATTTTTCAGGTCTTAGATTCATTCTTATGACGATGGAATTAGTCAATTTTAGGGCTGGTCAAACACTTATTTCATTATTAACGCTCTTAAATAATGTTTATCTTTAATAATAGACTACATCATATCATAACATGGCTAGAAATAAGACAGGTTGACCTCATTTGTTTGGGCTTCAGATCCAATTTCAGATCTAAACTAATCAATTTTATATCTGTCTTTTTATGCAATTTAGTTTCAAAGGACATTACCTGTACTTTAATGTAAATCACCTGAATTAATAATTTTTATTAGTCATTTATTACAGTGAAGATTATCCATAAATAATATTTCTGTATTGAAATTTTCACTACATCACTCTCACACAATAGGGACTGGCTTCTATCGAGTTTCCACTCATTGTGGAGCGATGTCATCATAAACATATAATCAAAGATATTCGAAAATGATGTTTGTTTCGCAAGATGAGTATTTTATACTGAACCATCGCTCATCTATGGGTCCAGACTACAATCTGTTTTACATATATATTATTGGCAATGTATATAGATACCAAATTACTACAGTTAAATGATAAGGTTTAAAGTTTCTGCTTTCACAACATGGGACCAGATTATTTAATGGAAGTATATTAATAATTTTTCTTAGTAATTTATTGCTCTAGAGATTATCCAATAATGAATAATATTTCTGTAAAGAAATTTTCACTATACTACTTTCATGCAAGTTGGTTCTGGTTTGTATCCACTTTTAACACCTTAAGGGGATATGTAATGATATACAGATGACGAAAAATATGTGAAAAAGTTGTATGATTTCCATGATGCACCTTTCATGCAGTACATATCAATTATCCCCGATCACAATTTTCCACATATATCTTTCTCATTGTTTATTATATATAGATAACAAATTGCTACAGTTTAATGAATTTCATTAGTGATTAAAGATTAAAATTATCTCAAACTTTTGAGATTAAATTATTTTAAAGAATAAGTTATGGAATCAAGGTTAGGTTTTTTTTTTTTTTTGGATTCACTGAAAAGAAGAAAGGTCATGATTGCTTCGAGACAATGATCATAATCTTAATGCTTTCATTAAAAGTAAACATTGTCATTTTGTAATTGGAATAATCATAAATGTGGAGCTTTCGTAATAAAGATATAAATTTAAAGGCACGTGATCAATTACAGACTACAAATCTTACAGAGAATTGGAGAATTAAAATTTCAAAGGAGATACAACATTCTCTGATCATGTTTTTTTTTTTTTACATATGTGATAGCATCGGCCGGGACGCGAACACACAACTGTCTGCAACCAGCTCATGTTTATATTAAATCTTTTAAAAAGCATTAAAAATAATATATGGATCTGAAAAATTATAATCCTATTAAATCCAAAACTGGCTCTTTAATAATATTGTGAATGGAGGGATATAATATTTAAATCACCTTTTGCATAAGGTTACAAGAGAATTTTAATACTTAATGATATATACAATTTATCTCCTCACTTTGAAGTGAATAAAGACAATGGGATTAATGAAATCAAAACATCCTCAATAATTAAAGAGTGCAGGTTTTGACTAAATAATTGCAGAAATTTAAAAATACTGTGATAATATTTTAACATCAACAATATTGAATTTTTAAAAAATAAATGGATTGTAAAGTTGTAACTCTTATCTTAAGAATATTTTTATTATTTGTGTTTAAATATATCGGGATAAAGACATAGGTTGTTTCCAGTCATACTTAGTTAATTTTTAACAATTATAGAGAATCAAAAAGCGCTATAAACAAGATTTTTGTTGTGGGAAAATACAGAATGTCATGTGTGAAAAAAAATGATTATATATTGCTTTCATCGATTTTATAAAAGCATTTGATTTAATATACACAGATTTATAGTACTGTTTGAAATTCGTTGGTCTTCAATTAACTTTAATTTTAAATTAGACAGGTTTTCTCTAATGGAATGTGAAAAAGTGTTCCTTCTACAGGTAGAAAATATGAGGAATTTGGATTTAAAATGCGGTGTTAAACAGGATGTGGACTTGTTTGACATTATTTTCAATTTTTATGATTTCGGTCGTTGGAAATGTTTATAGCAACAAAATTAATCAGGGATAAGGATGTGATACACATTTCATGATAAATTTTTAATTTTTGTCGCTAATGTGCAAAAACAAAAACGTCATTTTAAGATCTAAATGTACAGGATGCTGATTTTTGTGCACTTTTTACCAATTTCCGAAATAATCATCATGTTCTTAATAGAATGTATAAAGATTGTTTTATTAATTAGTGTTAAAAAAAGTAAATCCTTTATCAACCTCCGGCGGGAGAAAAATCTTCAGCATTCTTTAGATGGATCGCTATTAACTGAATGCCAAACAATTTAAATATACAAGAAGATTTCTAAATAGAAAAGTAAACTTAGCTTCTATAAAACTGGATATATTTCAATGTGCTGCTACTGTTTTAAAAACTTTAACTATAATAAAACACTATTACAATTAAATTAGTTGGTTATAGAACTATTGTTTTATTAATTTACCTTAGGATAGTGAGACTTAGAGATTTTTTGACAAAGCATGAAGGCATTAGTAAAGATTCACTTTAAGGATTTTCACCAAAATTTAAAAAAACACATTAGCATGATCATAAGACGACATCAATATATTCTTCAACTTGATGAATATATTACTACTATAGAGTCCATTATTCTAAAATCGCATCTTAATTAGACTGGGCATATGAAATTAGACTTGAAAAGAATACACAATCCAAGACTTCTTAAAATGGTATTTTATGATAAACTCGTTTTTGTGAGAGGTAAATTCCATTTACCTTATATAGACTATATCAAAGACATTTTAAACAAGTATAAGGTTGATTGCTTTCATTGACTGCATTAAAGAGTTCCAATGGCACATGGTATTAAGGTTCTTCAGGAAGAAAGATTTGTTTTGCATAAGAAATTATAAATTTCCATATTATTTCTCCATGAATTATATTAATTAGAATTGATCCATACCAATCATCAGGTTTATGTTCATATTTTATTTTAGCTAGATATGAAAGCAATAACTGGTAAGAATTAATAAACAATACAGAAAGGCTAACGTAATCCCTGAAGAATGACATTTCAGTCCTGAAAATGGTGATCCCTATAACAAATTTAACCAACATCAAGAACAAATAAAAAGCTGTCAATAGCATTTCATACTTTAGTATCATCCATCATGGGATGCATGATAAATCTGGATTTATAACCAGTACTTTAAAAAGACATTATTATGGAAAAATTCTAAATATTTTAAAGATCTTCTTATCATCATCACAGTATATTTAGTGAATTTTAATATAAGAAATATTAAATTAAGATACATATCTGAATTCAAACTGAGAACGAGCAAATACATAATTTCCTTTGTATTGCAAAACAGCAGATAAAAATAAAATAGTAGTGGTTTATCACAATCTATTTCCTGATTATGTCATCTTCTTTTAAATAAACATTATATTGAAGTACAATAGTAAGGGAGCCATAGCTAACTATCCCCAATGAAGATCAAAAGGCTGAGATTGAATACTAATTTACCCTAGCTTTCTTAATCATCTGTAAAAGAAAAATGGTCTATAATAGCATATAAATATAAACAAGTGGCCAATCAAAAGTCGAAACTTAGAGAATAACACTTCAACCATTAAGACAGAAAGAACAACACTTTTAAAAATATGAAACAAAGTGAAGTGATATTTTTTCAAATCACTTCCAAAAAAATTTAAAATTGAATCATGCATTTATACAATGTAGATAAATAAATTAACTAAATTAAAAGATTCAACTTTTGACACCAATTGAATCTGTATTAATAATATTTAACTGAAAAGTAAGTTGTTTTATTTGATATGGAATTGTTCTGCTTTTATAGCACGTCAGCTAGAATGGGGGTCTCACATC
Source organism: Epiperipatus broadwayi (assembly GCA_028023455.1). Classification (NCBI taxonomy): domain Eukaryota; kingdom Metazoa; phylum Onychophora; class Udeonychophora; order Euonychophora; family Peripatidae; genus Epiperipatus; species Epiperipatus broadwayi. The sequence continues at coordinate 28,052 of JAQFVV010001164.1, forward strand.
CTGTCAGAATGGTTGTGTCACAAACATTTATCCTGCAGAAATGACATCATCATGCATAACATCCATTATAATTTTTTATCATTTTAATATTTTTCAAAAATATATGCAAATAATAAGATAGTTTCATACATAGTTTTAAGTTAAATAAAAACAAAAATGCATTGCTTTATATTATATTTTTGCTTTAAGTTAATAAGCTGTTTTAATTTTAGGTAACCCTTAAAATTAATCCTATATTATTTAAACCAGAATGACGGGACGCTTGATTTGGAATGGCACTGATATCCTGATTCAATTCAATGACACATCTTTTATCTTATCAAGGAAACACATTAGTTTAATTAGTCACCGTATTACACTATTGAATTCTTATTTACGTGTTTATTTTGTTCCCTTTGTGATTTGTTTTGGAATTGTGGGAAATATTTTAAACTTCATAATTTTCAAGCGTTACAATAAAAAAACACCCATAGCTTGTCTGTATTATTTGCAATCTCAAGCTGTGTCCGAATCATTGGTTTTATTAAGCTGGATTCCTTACATTGCATCTTATAAGTGGATATTATCTAAAAGCACTGTATTATATTATATTTTAAACAGAATCCCAAATCTAATTTACCATGCTTGTCTAGGAGTGAGCAATTTCACTCTTTTGCTCATCACTATTAATCGCTACTTAGCTTTGCATAGCATTAAAAGAACTCCACCCAAATTTTCTACATCCTGCATTTTTTTATTTATTGTTTGGACATTTCCATTTATTTTATATATTATAAACAATATATATTTAATTCAACTTGGTTTTATTATTGAAGTTACTCTGAGATGGGTACCAGTTTGTCTGATAGTGGTTTTCACGATCCTTATTTTCATCCAGTTGCAACTGGCTTTTCAACGCCGAAAAAGGATGCAAAGTATTATTTCTTCAACACGTGATCAGCGCATAAAACGGGAAAGGGCTTTAATTACATTATTGCTTTTGACGATTCTTTTGTATATATTATGTTGTTCTCCCTCTACTATAATAAGATTTTTATTATCAATAAACAAGACACAATGGCAAATAGTACTTATATTTCTAGAAGTGATGGTTAACACCTTTGAAAGTGTGTACTATGGGTTGAGCTTTTATCTTTATGTAAGCTTTAATAAACAATTTAGAAACTTCATTTGGCAAAACAAACAAAATCGTATTTTTCCTTCAGAAATAAAAACCATTGATACCACCAATTAATAAATATAATATTTAAGAGAATAAGATGTGATATGGTGAATTATTTCCATCATTTATGAATGAATGTTAAATGTATAGAAAATTTTAAACTTTATTTATACTTTGCTTAAGTGGGAAAATACAAAATATTGGATAAAGAGGGGGAAATGCATAGAAGAAAATTCAAGGAAGCTGCTGATAAGACAATGGTAAATAATCCTATAAGTCAACCCAGTGTGGCAATACACAATGCATGGAAGCCTCTAATTAATCTTGCACTTAGGAAAATATAAAAAATAAAAATACTTAGTCTCATTATAAAAAAATTGAAGGACTCAAGGGAATTTGAACCAACCCTCATATATAAATATGTCAAATTTCTACTATACGTTGCCTTTGACAGAATAACTCACTTAGTAGAGCGTTTGCTTTAAATTCGATACTCAATAATGTAAAGGTGCGAGTTCAACTTATAAGCAAATATTGTCACTGTGCATATAGGCCAAAAACACCCGAAGAAGTGTAAAGAATGCTACTACTCGAAACGTTGTGTGATTACTAGCCTTTATTGTCTATTTGTGTGTTATTACTAACAAGTTGTTTGTATTTAGAAAGTTTAAATAAAGTTTAAAATTTTCTATACATTCAACATTCATACATAAATCATGGAAATATTCCAACATATACATCTTGTAATACACCATCATTACAAACCTTCAGACAAATTTTATGAGAATAATTATCAAATTGGAGGCTTAAAGTTCATAATAAATTAAAGAATGTATAAAAATGTACAAAATAAAATTACAGCCTTTTATTTACTTCTAAACAATAAAACGTAAAAAATAAATTTTCTTCACCTTTTACCATTAAAAACATGGGAGAGACCTCCACCTTCGAAGATAAGCTGGCTAAATCAGATTCTTGGCTACGTTTTCGCTCACAATGCCCACTCAACCCTAGTATTGAGACAGAAAATCTCTATTTGGGATACTATTTCCCACACAAAACTCTGCCATTCCTTACGTCGTCGGTGGTAACAATCAGGTGGTCACCAGGTTTTTCAGGCATCTCAAGCTGGAGCCAAGGTTCCTGGACTTTCTAGTGAAAATCAACCTGAATTCACTTTAGACGAACTGGTTCCTGCACTACAGGAGATTCCTCAAAAACCTAGATCCTACATGTCACAACTGCCACAGAACCACTAAACAAGATGGCACTACTATATGGAGAGTTTTGGTTTGTTTTGGATTGTTTAATAACAATTATTGTGCTAGTATGAGATAGTGATCATGTGATATTTAGTGGTTTAACACCAATCCTGCCTAATAGGATAGTGGTGGCTATGGTTGTTAAAGAGCCAAAGACACCAAAATGTATGGGTGCTGAATTGAGTTCAGACCCATATGACTATATAAGCTATTGAGCTTGGATTGAAAATATTAATAGTGTTTTCAATTTCATTCTCATAGTTTTGTAGTTAAATAGAGTTAAAAGGTGGGTGCTGGAGGGTTGCATTAGATCCTAAGATCTAAGTGCAGTGCTCTCAGATCCAGGGCTCCTCACTGATGAAGGCCATAAGCCAGAAACTAGTCTGGGGATATTGGATGAGTAGGCACTAGATAGGGATTTTATGCACAAGCCTTCTGGCATCCATTGATTGCTCTTGTTAGCACAAGATGGCACTACTATATGGAGAGTTTTGCTTTGTTTTCGATTGTTTAATCAACTGCTACAGAACCACTGAAACCTTTGATCACATGATAAATGATTGCCCAGCATATAACAAAATCAGAACTTTCATTACTCACAACTGCCACATTTCCCTGAACAAAATTTTAAATATCAAACCTTGATTCCTGTCCAGGGATTATGTCACCACAAGACTCTCTACCTTTATCACATATGCCACCTGGATGGCCAGATGTCGCAACAAGTTTACCATTTCTCATCCCAAGCCTGAAGATACATTCATTTCCAAGCTGATGGAATTTCGCCATAAGGACAGAATCATCTCATCCAGATTTTTATTTGACAGCAAGTGGAGCCTGATTAAGCTGGATTAAACAACACCAGTAAACACATCAGACCATCTGGTTGCCTGAGCAACATGGATAACTATTATTTTTGATTTACAATTGTATCATTATTACGTATGGTTTTTCAATAAAGTTATTTATAAAAAAAATACATGGGTCATTTTTAATTAAAAATACTTTTAATTAGACTTTATATAAATAAACATTACATCCTAACAATGTTAACAAGTCCATAAATATATTCCAATAATTCATGAGTCAGATTCCAAAATAATCATTCAAATAAACTCTCATATAATGGCGACTCTCTTACATCAATGCTATCGCTTTTCATCAGATTAAAAAAATTATCTTATCAATTTATTGCCAGTAATACAGAAAGTGGTATTAGGTGTCAGTTTGTTTAAATGATTCTTTAATGAAATCTGATTTGTGAATTATTATTGTAACATTTTTGGGTTTTAAAGGATTTTAACGGAAAGCTGACTTGTGGATAATTATTGTAACATTTTTTTGTATTTATTAGGTACCAGTTTAGAATAAATCTTTACCCTTTTGGTTTCCATGGGGTGACAAAGTCAGATAATATTGTATGACAATGAAAGAAATGGTTCCAGATATTATATCTTGTTATTGTTTAAGTATTGCAAATTCCATCAAAACCTAAAAAATATTCATGCAACATATATAGAACTAAGCTCAATAAAAAATCAAATACATCAAGAATTCAAAATATTCATCATATAAATAATTAGAAAACATTAGCAAAAAGCATATGACCAACGTTGATATTACTACCACAAGATCAAATATGAACAAACAATATTTTGCAACTACTATTAATAAATAGTTATAAAAACATTAGTGTAATCATGTGAACATGAAATATTCAAATGCTTCTTGTTATCAAAATGTCAAACATTTGTAATTAAAAAGTGAAGTTTCAAAAAAAAATCATATGATTATTTATTTAGAAATATTACCAAATTTATTACTTTCTTAATTTGCAGTAATATGTTATATAAATGCGATTTATTCTCACTACGTTGAAGCTTTTTGAAAAAAAAAATATTATTATTGTACATAGACGCTGTCCAGCATTATTTTCGGAAGAAATGTGTTTAGAAGGATTATATATAGTTATGATATACCTGAAACAAAATAAAATATATTCCAATATAAATAATATCATAAATATATAAACACTAAAATTAATAAAATAATAAAGAACAACATAAATTATAACAAAATGCATTAAACCTACTATAAATACATTCAAAACCAAATAAATAATTCAGATAATGTAAAATATACATATAAAATAAATATAAATTATACATGTGTATTCCTGACTGTGTATATACCTATCATGAACAAATATTAATTTAAATATAGTATTTGTTTTTATTATGTGTAATAATCCCCTAATTATGTCTATTCCCTTTAAATTTAAACTTTAATTTTATTATCTCCACTTTAATAAAATACTTATTATTTTATTTTTTTAAATTCTCAGTTACTTAATCACTTATTAAAAATATTCTTTTTAATTTTTTTTAATATCTAAAAATCATAAATATTACAATAATTTAAACTTACCCAATTTTATTTTCATTCTGTAAAATAAATAAAATAATTTCCTTTTTTAAATAATTATCTTATATCCCAGCTACATCTATTACATATCATTTAATCTAACTTTATCTCTAATCACTACAGTTTATTTTATTTTTATATACTTCTTTAACCTTCTTAATTTTTAGCTTTTATTTGAGGATTCACAATAGTCATCATCATCAATTTGTACTCAATATTTTGATTTACAATTTATCTGCAACAATTAGTCGTAAACAAAAAATTAAAAAAATATCGTGGTGGCGATTTTGTAACAGAGATGACGTCATAAAATGGTTGCTATTGTCATGGCATCCAAAAGCATAATAGCATATTTCATACTCAAACTGTACAGTACAACGTTTATTCACAATACAGTGATGTATCCATATGTATGTCTATATATATTAAGACACAATGTTTTTAAGTAATCAGAATAGCGAATAGTCTGCAATAACTCTGTCTCTACATTTCGCTAATGTTCAATTCCCTCGATGTTCATTCAGGCTGGCTGCTACAAAAATGGTTCACAATGGGCTAGGTTTATGCACACCTTGGCCCCAGTCCAGTTTAGCAGCACACGAACGCTTCATAGTATAAAACTGTGACTGACCTTAAGCTCCTTACAGCTTCCATCTCTGCGACAGTCTACCAGTAACACCACTTGAAAACCACTGGAAAATCAACTCTTTATTCAGCTGCTATCCGGACGGTTTCCTCAGGCTACGGTCTCCCCAATCTCTTTGGGGCCTTTCTACCTATACCCATGAACTACATTTCCACTGAGTGCTGGACCTTAACCACAAACACTGACACTAGATATCTCCTACTGGAATTGAACAGGAACGTCTACTGGAGATGCACTCACATACTGCTTCATGTAGTTGTTAACAGTCTTTTTATAGCTTTCTGATAACTGCAGCAATTAATCACATTGTCCAAAAAGTAACGTCTTTTATGTAGAAACATTTGCAATCAGCAAATATCTCTTGGAATTATCGTCCGCCATTACGTTAATGCGTTAATTAAATTCCTCAGTTATCAGTGCATGATCTAAAAACAACATCTCAAATAAATATTAGTTTTTCTGGAGTGCACAAACTTGCATTCATTTTTTACAAAATACAACATCTTCCTCCACTCCAGAAAAACACTTGTTGCAATTGCTTGATGTTTTCTTTTTCTATTCTTACTTGGAGGAAACATATTTCCTGTTATTTCACTCAGAAATGTATGATTCAAACTGCTGCCGAACTTCTTCACCAGTTACATGTTTAATGGTGACTGCGCAAGCATGGTGGGACTCAGCTTCCGATGGTGACTGCGCAACCATTTTATATTCAAACTTTCACCGTTGTTATATCACGTAAACTTGCAGCAAAAACTTTAGCTATTCTGACTGGGATTTCCATTTTCACCAGATTTCTCCATCTGTAGCTAAAATTGTTGTAATGCAAATCTTATTCGCTACTCTCGGGTTCCAAATGCGACTGCACCATTGATGTATCCATATGTATGTCTATATGCATTAAGACACAATGTTTTTAAGTAATCAGAATATCGAATAGTCTGCAACAACTCTGTATATACAGTTCGCTAATGTTCAATTCCCTCGATATTCATTCAGGATGGCTGCTACAAAAACGGTTCACAGTGGGCTAGGTTCGTGCACACCTTTGCCTCAGTCCAGTTTAGCTGCACACGAACGCTTTGTAGTATAGCAATGCGACTGACCTTAAGCGAACTACAGCTTCCATCCCTGCAGCAGTCTACCAGTAACTCCACTTGAATACCTCTGGAAACTCAACACTTTATTCAGCTGCCATCCAGATGGTTTCCTCAGGCTACAGTCTCCCCAATCTCTGTGGGCCCTTTCCAGCTATACCCATAAAGTGCATTTCCACTGAGTGCTGGACCTTAACTGCAAGCACTGACACTAGATATCTCCTACTGGAATTGAACTGGAACGTCTACTGGAGATGCACTCATATACTGCCTCACGTAGTGGGAACAGTCTTTTTATAACTTTCTGATAACTGCAGCAAATAATCACATTGTCCAATAAGGTAAAGTCTTTTATCTAGAAATATTTGCAATCAGCAAATATCTCATGGAATTATCGTCCGCCATTACGTTAATGCGTTAATTAAATTCCTCAGTTATCAGTTCGCGATCTAAAAACAACATCTCGAATAAATATTAGTTTTTCTGGAGTGCACAAACTCGCATTCAATTTTTACAAAATATAACATACAGTTCATAATGTTAGTGCTGTATACAAGATTTTGATTATAAACTTAAAATACGATTAAAGAATGGGGAGTATTTTATTTTCATCCTGCATCTTTGCAAGACAATTAGTTTAACAACCATATATCATAAGTAAAGGTTTTCATCCTTATTAATTAAAAAAAAAACTTTCAAAATCTTTTATTCAGCATAATAATGAAAATTATCGATTAATGACCTACAACAAACAAATACTGTATTTAGTGACTTTTACGGACTAAATCTAAATTAAAAATAACAATTTATTAGCTTAATTTTAAAACATCTTTAAATGTTATCGCACATTTATAAAAATGAAGAATGAACAAAAAGAATATTACATTCAGTATACAAACTTTTAAAAAATGTATGACGTATTCTACAGATACACTGAAAAGGATTCATAATTTAAATATTTATTTAAATAGTTCAATGGCACATAATCGAAAAATATTTAAATCATTTCAGAGAATTTGTCTACAGAACTTATTATGATACCCCGTGAGAAAACATAATTTCACTGCAAGCGTACATATTTTTATAGTATAAGGTGAGTTTTATTTACATTTTTATAGTAAATATTGTAAAAAAGCCTTAAATATTGATTACAGAATGCAACCACAGAATGCATTAGATACACCCCTTCCTTTTGATACGTCAGTATTTTTTAAGTAGTTCTGACAAGGTGATGTATGCTCTGTTCATTTCTCTTACACTAAGGATAACTAAGTCTTTAAGATAAATGAAATAAGTTGTCATTAAAAAATTTTAAAAAATTTCCATGTAAGTAATATAGTATAGTTATACAAGTTAAAAAAATAAATGATTAGTATGGATATTTTTTTCAGCTTAGGAGATGAATGTGGAAGAACACAAAAATTGTTAGATGTTAGTTTAGTTTCATTTTGTCTGACTTTTTTGCTATTCTTTTAGACAGTGAAAACACATCTTTTTTCCTAGTGATATTAAACATTGTTTTAAAAAATCTGTTTAAAGTCATCTTAGAAAAAAAAATCTTTGAGCTTGGAAAGACTCTGAATAGTGATGCTTGGTAATAGGATCACAGGAAGTAACAACTTTAAACTAAGTGTTTTTATTTTACATAGATTTAATTTACATTATCATACATACATAAATACATATTTTAAGAGAAAACTGTGGTGTCATGGACAAGTTGGTTTATGATTGTTTGAAATTTATTATGTAAATAGTATTGTAAAATTATGGGTATTCATAAATTAGAAATGTATAACTAAATAATATTAAAATTATCTAAATAATTATAGATCTAATGTAACGATGTCATGTAAAAAATAACCATATATGGTGTAAAAGTTTAAATAAAATTTACCATCAAAACACCTCACATTATAAGGTGAATTTGGGGATGAATTAAAACTCATAAGGACGAAAGAAGGTGTCAGTTAGCAGACTATATAATTAGTAGTTTTTATACAATTAGAGATGTTTTGTTTGAACTTCAGAAGTGAGGTATATAAATGGGATGTAGAGGGAGAATCAGAGTAGTACTAAATCAGAGACAACAGTGGCACTATTGGGCAAACCTATGATATGCTACTTTAAAGAAGTGCATTACCAACATATGTAACAGTTATGTATGTAATTGAATTTTTCTGGAAATTATACTAATATTTTAACTCACGCAATCTGTCTAAATTTCTAATTTGTTTGATGCATACATGTCAACGTAATAAAGTCAGCCAGGATCACCGTTTGACAGATTTTCAGAACAGCAAACATCGGACTTCAGTATTAAACCAAAAAAAACTGCGATTGAAGATAAATTCATGCGTCGAAAATCGCTGCCAACCTACAATTGTGAATAGCAGACTTCAATGTTGAAAATCTGAAAAACTGGCCATTATATGTAAAATTAGTTGACATACATTTCCTGGTAAATAACATCAAAGAAAATCATATAAAAATAGCTACTCTTTTGAATTTTGCAGGGATCAAAGTATTGGAAATAGCCAACCAGTTGTGTGAGTCTGAAACTTTACCATATAATTAGGTCCTCATGAAATTAACTGCAGAGTTCTGCCCTCTACTGTCAAAACATAGCAACATTACATTTTAAACTATGATGACAGGAAAAAGGTAAAACCGTTAAAAAATATTATGCAGTTCTATGCGAGTTAGCAAATAATTGTCCTTATGGCCAGTTCTTAGAAGAAGTGCTTTTCGAACAGTTGTTACTAGGATTACACAAAATAAAGTTCTGTGAACAGTTACTAGTGGACTGGACCATATTGTATAAGGAAGCAATAACAAAGGGAACTGCACATGAATTAGTAATCGACCAATCTAAGGAATACATAAATAACACATTGCAGCATATACAGTAACAGTTGCTCCAGACAATAGTTGAACGAGAAGGGAAAGGCTGGTGCCATAAAGATTATAGGAACATTTGTGTATGTTACTGCTGTGAAAAACTAGGACACCTCAAGAAAAATTTTAGTCAATCCCAGCAAAAACCATCAAGCCATGGATTAAAGGGCGTCTGGTGAGGGAATCAATCAATTAAATTTAAGAAAGCAATTCCCAGGAATATACGATATAAAAGCATTAAAGAGTGCCAAGCCCAAAATTAAGCAAGCTTTATACATAGAAGGAAAGCATTTCAAAATGGAAATAGATAGCAGCTTGGGAGTCTCTATTATGTGTTTAACCTATTCACAGGGTTTTCTAGTCATAGTCGAGCTGGTTTGAAGTCGCTCGAATTCCGTCATTTTTAACTGTACCATTAACATTTTATGCTCTTTTTAAAGATTAAAAGAAGTTCAGTAAGATGCTGCCCTCTTCTGAATTATTTTACAAGTAAAAAATCAATAATATTCCAATTTTAAGTTAACAATGAAAGAGGGCAGTCCATTCTTGATGCTGATTGGCTGTTAACCATCAAGGACAAAGAAAACCACTTCTCAATAAATTTTATCACTATGAATTTTTTTTCTTTAATTTCAAAAGTGATATACGAATGTCTTAGACCATTTTAAAAGTATTTTTTGACATATTATAAATTATTTTGATAAAATATGCTAAAAATAAAATTATTATAGAAAAATAGTTACGATTTCAGTAAAAATTTACTTTTCCTCAATGCAAAACTGAGAAACAAATCACTGATGTCAGCAACACTTTTCAGTTGGTTACTAATGTTCATTTTAGATTAGCTGCAATCGAATATTATTATAATTATAAATAAAAACTTATTTTTGAAAAAACTTTCATTCACTTTCATAACCTGACAAATTATTAATATACGTTTTACAAATGAATCTAATGTGAATATAATATTAAAAGATAAATATATTATTATGGTTGAGTTTGTGAATTGACCAATTAAAACTTTAGAGTTTTACCTCACTTGGCCAATAAAATTAATTACCCATTAAAAGGTTAAGAGATTGGAAGAACATTAGTTTACAAAGCAGATTATCTAAAAAAATTGAGAGGACCAAAGTTTGCACTAGAGACATAAATGGAAACACAGTTGAGGTCATGGGAAGAGTTTTGATGAGAGTAAAATTGAATGTGACTAGCAGAGTGCTACCATTATTTTTCGTGCATAAATAAATAAACTGAATAATTGGTAGGAACTTGTTCCAAACTACTGTGAATTATGATCACTGTAATAAAAAAATTAATAATGGAAAAAAAAATACAAAGAAAACTTTCACTTCTATTTAGTACAAGGTTGGGTCAAATACAAACAACACCAGTGCAACTAGAATTAAAATATTACGTGATGCCTGTAATATGCAAAAGCCAGCAAAACCATATGCACAGTGAAGCATGGTGGAAGAAGGACTGAATGACCTTATGCAAAAGGGTATTATAAGCCCAACTGATGATGCTGATTGGGTTACTCCAATCATAGTGGGGAACAAACCTGATGGCAAAGAGCATCTCTGTGGAGAATATAGAAGGAGAATTAATAAATAATGGTGTAAAAGTGCATACCCAGTTCACAACACAAGAGGTTCTGGTTTTCTTGGAGAAGATTCACACTTTGCCAAGCTTGATCACCATGCTGCATTCCATCAAATATGCATGAGTGAAGAAATGTCAAATTGCTGACCATAATGACACATCATGGGTTATTTAAATATAATTGGCTGCCTTTCAGGATTAGTGTAGCTCCTATCTTTTTCCAAGAAAAGATGGATCATTTGATAAACAGACAGGCAGGGGTCATTCTATATTATGATGATATCCATATTACAGATGACTCTGAGGAAAACAGAGATTGAGTCATCCAAGTGTATAGGAGGATGAAAAAGTTTGGAGCAATGCTGAATTCTGATAAATGTGTATGGAGCACTCAGAAATTTAAATTTTTGGGACACATGATCCGACAAGGTATATTCCCAGCACCTGAGAAAACAAAGGCAGTGATTAATGCCCTAAACCAAGCACCATGAATGAACTTCAGGAATTCCAGGGAGTTATCAATTACTTTGAAACTTTCCTAAGAGGGAAAGCTCATATCGCTCAACCACTGTTCAACTTCCTGAAGAAGAATCAAGACTGTCAATGGTCATCAGAACATGAGAATATCTTTAATAAAGCAAAAGCCCTACTGACATCGGAGAAACTACTAATGCATTATAAAAACAAGGCAGAATTATGGTTGACACCAAATGCATCATAGTATGGATTACATGAACTGCTAACTCACCCTACCACTATTGGCAAAAGAGCAATAGCTGACACCTCAAGGACTCTATCTAATGCCAAAAAAAAATTATAGCCAAATAGATAAGAAAGCATTGACAGATTTTGGAATCAAGTAATTCCACCAGTATTTGTACGAATGCGAATTTAATATAACCTCAGATCTTAAAATGTTGCCGAAAATATTCGCAAAAATAAACCCTATTCCTGATCAATTCAGACCATGAATATTATGCTGGATTACCATTTTTTCAGTTTATGACTACAAACTACGGTATAGGAGTGGCTAATTAATCCAATATGTTGACACATTGTCAAGGTTGCCAGATATATCAGATAAATAAAAACCGATTATAGAAGTCAATTACATTGACGAATGGGAATTGAAAGTGATGAATAGTAGATGCATAGTCGAATGGACAGGTGCTGACACAGGCCACCGAATGCTTAAGGGCTGGATTAGTTAGAGTGTCAAGACATGATAAAATAAGTAATAAAATAAAGATAGATTCACAAGAACCAAGTAAAATATAAAAAGATATAATGGATGTAGAATTAAAATTACAAGAATAGATATGAAATGTGAGCAGATCACGATTTTAATAAATATAAATAATAAGGACGAAACTGATATAGACTTCAGAACATTGAAGAAATTGTTAGAGAAGAAACAGGGAAAGTAACCTATGGGAGTCTCCATGAGGTATTCACTAACTTGAGAATGTGGAATTGTAATTGCAAGGAAAATAAGACATAGATATTGAAGAACAGGTTTGTATGTAGCTAGTATTGGGGAAGTTACAGATATGGTAAATTTACAGGGAATTAAAGATGTTTGTATTATGGTGGAAACATTAATTTGATTGGAGAGAATAATGGATGAGTACAATTTTTTTAATAATTTAAATAAGGTTAACCAAGGAGTGGGAGTAGTTTGATTACTTCCAAGATTCGGCAATAGGTATTTATTAGATGGGGCATGTTTTATAAATGAGAGATTGAAAAACCTATACAATAAAAATAACGTTATGTTTATAAATGTGTACAATTTTTTTAGTAGTAAAAAAATTATACAGTAAAGGTGGATTACATTTAGCAAACAATGAAGTGAAGCATTCGGGAGTTTGATTCGTAAAAACTATTATAATTTCGGAAATTTATAAAAGTGGGTAAGATTTTAAATTACAGTATAAACAAAAAGCAAGTTAGGAATGGATTGGATGTAGTAAGTAAATGCGGGGTAGTTTATATTAATATAAATGTAGATGTGTAGAAAGAATGGGCCTGTAAAACTAGTGATAAACAAATTAATTACAAATATAATAGACAAGAAAGAATTAAAAAGAATTTATAAAACGGGAAAAAGAAAGAAATTGCAAAAATTGGATATTTAATTATTGAAGGTTGTTGGAGATCAGAAAAGTGATTGGAATTTTAAACGAAGCAGTTACAAATGGAAACTCTGTATGGCAAGATATAAATGAAAAAGAAAAAAAAGGTGGATATTTAAAAGTTCTGTCAATAAAATATTCAAATATAAGTGTTAAGAACATTTGTAATTTGAAATAAGTCAGTAAGATTGGAATGGATATGACTATATAGAATACGGTCCTGGAGATAGTCAAACCATAATGGAGTGGTATAAAAGCATATATAAATTCTTATCTAAGGATATACAGGGTTTCAAAAAAGCAAAGAAATAATGAATAAAGAAGATATGAGTGAACATATTGAAGAAATTGATGACGTGGATAACAAAAATGAGCACCCCTTGAATCTATTTTGTCAAAGAATGAATTTGAACATTAAAAATCTATCAAATATTTATGAGGGTCAATACGCTATATTCTACACAATAGATTAACCATTAGTAGAAAAAAGTTAATAAATAAATATGGAAAGTTAAAGTGTTTGATATTTAAGAGCGGGTATGTAATAGGGTCATAATTTCTTAATAGTAAAAATAATTAGTAGTGTGATGGTGAATTGCAATAAAAGTAGAAAGTATAGTGAAAGATGTGGATGGAGAATGAAATGAGAAAAATACGTTAGAAGAATGTAAAATAAAAGTAGAAGACATCATGGAAAAGTTTCTTGTGAGTGAATATAAGAAAAGCTGTTGTGAAATAAAAAAATTAGCACAGAGGGTGTTAGGTGAGAATATTCAGAAGAATGAAGTAATATAAAAATGAGAACTAGTAAATGTGTAAAAGAGAAAGGAAAAGTTTGTCGATAATATAAATGTTCTATTAAAAACAGAAAAATTTGAAAAAGATTTTAATATTAAGTTGGAAAACTATTCAAATAAAAAGAAGATGAATAAAAAAGCTAATTATACAGATATAATGAAATTAAATTTTAAATTAAGGGAAGATATTAATAAAAGCTGAAAAGAGGGACTAAATGTTTTGGAAATATATTAAAATGAATGTGGAAAAGACAGATGTAGTATTATTGAATGATGCAGAGACAGAGAGTGTAGTACTAAAAAGAATGTAGATACAATCTTAAACTTGTAATGGATATAGAAAATATGTTAAATGTGAAGGACAACACCTAGTAACGGATATGTTAGTTTTACAAAAATGAAATGAGGCAGGGATAAAGTGACCAGTGTACGGAAGTAGTTTAGATGGTTATCCAGTAGAGATGCTGATAAATTTGGAAAATAACACAAAGTTAAGATGTCACAGATGACAAAACTTCCACATGGTTTGAATAATACAAAAGTGTTGCTATTATTTAATGAAAAAGATAAGGGCAATAGAAAGATAAGTAATTAAAGACGGACAGTAGGAACATTAGTGTTGTAAATAGTTTTTGCACAGATGGTCACCAAACGGCTGTCCAAATGACTGGAAAAAATAATATAGGGGGGGGGAGATGAAAGGAGGTTTTAGAATGGATAGACATATAGGTGATAGTTTATTTGTAATCACGCAAGTTATACATATAAATAGGAATACAAGTAGGTAGTTATATATTGTCTTTATAGAAATAAAGAAGGCATATGATATAGTAAATAAAAATAGATTATGAGTATGTTTAGTAAATTTAGAAATGAATGTAGATTTCGAGGATTTTATTACGATATGTATTAAAAACGATTATTATACATATCAATTGAAAATATAAAATCAGCTAGAGTTAAAATTATGTGGCATTAAGGCAAGGATGCCCTATGTCATCTATTTTGTTTTTGTTATATTTGAGAATAGTGGGGATGGCAATAGAAATACTAGGAAGAGAGTTAGAGATACCATAAGTAGATGACAAGGGAGTGTATATATTATCGGGTCATTTACTTGCAGACGGTATTTTCCTACGCACGGAAAATAGGGATGATATGGAAGCTGTGCTGAAGAATTGCACAGAGGTGGGTTAAGACATGCAGTTTAAATTTAGTGAAAAATAATCCAAATTAATGATGGCAAATACTGGGGAAAGAGAAGAGAAATATTTTTTTCTTGGCGATATAAAGTTAAATGTGGTGAATAGGAAACAATTATTTGGTCATCATCTTAAGTAATCAAAAAAACTGCTTTGATGAATGGGAGAAAAAAGATAAATGAAGCACCAAAAAGAAAGGACTGAAATAAATTAACAATGCTTATATATATTAAATATGATATAAAACTACTCTTTTCTTATTGCATTGCCAAATCTATACTATATAATACTAAATTCTCCATTCACTTTACTACTGTTACACAATGCTTTATTTACCACCATTATTTACAGTTTACAGTTTCGATTCTCCCAGAAATCGTTCTGAGAGCTTTATATCTCCTAGCCACAAATGCCAAATTCAAAATCAAATTGAAATTTCAAAAAAAAATTAAGTTTGAATTTGCAGTTGAGACTAGGAGATATAAAGTTCTGAAAACGATTGCCTCATCGAAACTGTAAACTATTAAAAAAGGTGGTAAATAAAGCATTGAATAACAGTAGTAAAGTGCATGGACAATTTAGTATTATATGACATAAAATATGATATAGCAAGAATGGTATGGAAGGGAATGGCTGTAACAAGGCTCACTTATGGTAGTAATGCATTATGTGTTAGTAAAGGGATTTTAGATTACTTAGAAAAAGTACAATATAAAGTAGGAAGATATGCATTAGATGGAGATGTGTGGATGGCTAAAAAAGTACTTCAAGAAGAAATGGAATATTCTAGTTTATATATAAGCAATGCAAAAAGCAAAATGAAAATGTTCAGTTGATTGCAATTTATGGATAGTAATAGAATAGCCCAAATATTATTTAATTGTGTGACAAATAAAGAGCAGATGAAAAATGAATGAGGAAAAAATACCGTTTGCAGAAGATTTGGATTAAGATTTTATGGCACTATATTTGAATAAATTGTGGATTAATATTATGATTATTGGTGAGTGTTTTAGTGGCCATCAATTTGGTAGAGGAATGGATACATTAATAAAAAAGTAGGGAGCTGGAGAGATGCAGAACGAGTATGGAGAGTAAAAAAAGCTTAAATATATATAGAAGTAAACTAAATATTGTACATGAATTAATGTATGGTAATGGCAGTGAAACTAATTTACTGTTTAAGGCTTAAACAGGATCATTACCACAAAGGAATATACAACTAAATGGATGTGGGTTATTTAGTTTGCAGATTATGTAAGAAAGGCATGGAAAATTTTAGGCATTAGGTAATGGAATATAAATACTTACAAGGAGAAAGGATATAAATAATGAAATTGTGAAAGAATAAATATGGACCAAGTGATTATAGTGAAAGAGGATTCTTCACATTTATACTGGGATTGGATAAGGATAACGAGGGTATAGATACAAAGATCATGTAGTGTCGAAAAATGATGTTGTGAACGTGGGATAGAGCAATATGAAGAATAAGATGAAGAAAATGTAGGATGAAGAATGGAAAGGTAAACTGGCTAACAGATTATTACTTGGCGTATTCGCTGAGCGATTCATAGCTTCACCGTATCACATTTAAAAAAGGGTATTTTTAGTTTTAAGATATTAAAATAAAAATAGATATGAAAAAATTTATAATATTTATGTGTTTTAGTTATTAAAAAAATTAAAAAAATATTCTTAATAAATGAATTAAGGTTGAACTATAAATAATATGAAAATAAACAGAGTATTGTATTTATTGCGAATAATAAAGTTAAAGTTTAAATTTATAAGGAACAGAAATAATTAGGGGATTATTAAAAATACTAAAAATGAATAATATATACAAATTAATTGTTTTTCATAAATATGTGTATATACAATCTTGAATACAAATATATAATTGAAATTTATTTTATATTGAATATTTTCTTTTATATTATTAAGATTATTTTATTTGGTTTTGATTATATTTTTATTTATTTCAGTTTTATTATGCTTTGTTATATTTTATGTTGTTTTTATTATTTTATTAATTTTATTGTTTACATATTTTATGAAAATATTTATACAATAATGTATTTCATTTTGTTTCATTATATCATAGCTCTGAAGAAGACTACAGGACATTTAAAATTGCAGATATATATTTGGACATTAATAAGAAGTTTTTGGCTAAAAAGTGTTTAATCTACAATGGATAAATTGCATTTATATGACTATATATTTCTAAATATATAAGCTCATTTGTGAAAGAGATTGATGAGTATATATTATTTTTCTCCCCATTTACGCTGATAAAGTGAAAAGTCATCAGACAAATCATCATTTTGATTTCAATAAAGACTTTGATTCTGTTAACCATACTGATTAATTGATGATTCTACTGCCTTCTACAGTAAAGTTGAGTAATGAATAATTTTAGATTACTGTGCATTTAAGAACGAATTCCAAAACCAATTTATGGCTTTTCCTGTTGTCAACCAAATTTGGGATTTAAATCTAAAAGTAATGTAATATTACTACAGAGAGTTAAACTATACTGAAAAGCATCTTTTAATTTGTCATATATTATGCAAGTTAAAAAATTAATTATATTATTAATTCAATGTTGAGGTAAATAGAGATGAAATATAAATTAATAAACCATTTATTTTATTTTGACAATCATGTTGATTTTTAAATGAAAGCTATGTTGTTTGAATTATATCAAATCGGAGAACTGTGGGATGATACAAACTAAGCCAGTATACCAAATATAATACAAAATAATAAAAATAATAAAAACAATGATTATTAGAGATATTTTCTTTTTAAGGTCTTGGGATAATTATATGGTTAATATCTACGCAGCTGTAAAGTATGTTTATTCATGGGCATTGTTGATGTTAGATATTGTATGCAGTAGACTCTGGTACTTTTTACAACCAAATCTACTTCACTCCTAATGGTATGACTAAAGTAGTGCAATGTTTTTGTAAACTTCAACATTAGCCTCTGGATACAATTGAAAGAGATGCGAATACATAAAAAACTGTCTTGACCCATACTTTCTCTCTATTTCATAGGGTCTTTTCAAGATTGCATTTTGAGTTAAGGCTTAGAAACCTTGACATTCAATTTTATTTATACCCCACTCAATGTTCTTTTTCACACTTACAACTGCAGTCAACAGGTGTTTTTCAAATAATAACTCTATCAGGTGTATCTAAAAATAAAGAAATTAAGGTGCTTGTCTTATAGATAAAGATGCCGTTGAATGGCGCCATTTTCATGCTAAAACTATAAAATATGACCATTCCCGGGGCATTGATTATAATAATTTTGCTGTGCTTTTCTGTAATGCAGAAAATAAAAACAAAACAAAATCGTTTTTTATAAATTTTATTTTTTATTAACGTATACAATTTAAATGATAATAATAAATGTAAAATAAAATCAACAAATTACAATTTGATTCGTGTTTTTTCTATCGTACATTTTTTAATTGTGTTATGGTTTTTTTTTATCAATTTTCTATTGGATATTTTTTTACTTGTGTTACGACTTTTTTTGTTGTTGTTGTTTAACTAAAAAGTAATAATGGTAATAAAAAGTAAAATTTCTTAGTCTATATTTTTAGTCTTCGTTTTACATTTCTTTTTTTTTTTTTTTACAGACAAAGAGATATTAAGGCTATTTTTTTACTTTAAATAGAATGACAATAAAAAGTAAAAGTGGTTACGGTTAGGTTTAGGGTTAGTTTTAGAATTAGTTTTAGCGTTAGGTTTAGGGTTAGTTTTAGGGTTAGTTTTAGAGTTAGGGTTAGTTTTAGGGTTAGTGTACTGTTGTTTGTAATGCTAAAATAAAAAAATTCAAAATCGTAACCGTACTGGGACAAAATAAAGAAACTCAAACTTTTTTAAACACAACAAACACATATAAATGTCTTCTTTACTTATTAAACATGTTTATAATATTTGCTTTTTATGAAATGTACAAAAAATCGTGTATATTTGTACTTTTCTTACTGGATATTTTTTTGGTACCGCTCTTTTTTACTTCAAAAATATACACATGGTAGAAGTCTTCTTTGTCTCTTGGAATGTTACGAACAGTATGTTACTTGACGCATTACCTAATTGCAACTCACTAAAAACATAGATCTTTAACATTTTCTCAATTAAAACTTCAATACAGTACATTGTAAAAAGTCTTAGAATTATTACTTTAAAAAATCTGAACATTTCAATACTTTAACATAAAAAAAAATCCAATGAAAACAACATTTCCATCCAATTCAAATACAAAGCCATAACTATTTTATAAACTGTGCGAATTCGGAAAATGTATTTGCTGCAATTCGACATACATGCTGTACTGTGACGCGACATAGCGGCCTGCATTCTGTAGCACAACAAAAAAGTTGAATTATAGAAAATGCGGGTTTGAATGTGTCGGTGGCGGAAACAGCATTTTATTTCGTTTTAATGTGAAAACCATGCCATAGAGCATCTCTTTAGCTATAAGATGAGTATCGAAATTAAAAATCACTGGCATACATATTTGTTCAGATGTTGTGGAAACAAATAATTTTTTTCCACTTTAAATTACATCATTAATTTACAATTTTATAAACAAAAAAAATCTGTTTCTATTTGCTTATTTACATTTGCAATAGAAAAACAGAAAAAAATCTTTACTGACTTTTAAATTTGATTATTTTTTTATAATTTTAGTAATCTCCAATATTCAATAGCATATTTATATTTACCATCTAATTTACTATAAAAATGAGAAAGTTAATCTATGTAAAATCCTATTCAACAGGTAAATCAAAAAGGGTCACTAATTACTTTATATCTTTATGAATTATGTGACAAAAAGTTTTGTTGACATCGAAACTATTTATTTTTATATAGTATATGCTATAGTCATATTATTTTTACTTTTACTAAATAAATTTCTTTTATAAAATATTTAATAGCATGATTATAATGTGTAAACCAATTTCTAAACAGTACATTGAAGTGATGCATATATTATCTTATACACATGCACATACACACATGATAAGTCATACACTTACTACTTAATTTATGGAAGATTTGTTTAATTTGTTTTGACTATGCATCTTTGTAATGTAATTCATGCTGCTATCAGGTATTTTGTGTTGTTGATAATTTATTACAGAGGACCCCCCCCTATTTTGTTATTTGTTAAATACAAATATTTGTTAAATATTGTTTTTGAAATTGTAATATTTTTCTCTCTCATTTTTTTTTTTTTAATTTTTAAAGAAAATTTTAACTTTTTACTGGTTTGAACAAAATAACTGGAACACTTTGTTTACATTTGGGAATATTAATTGAAATCTTTTATTGTATGTTGTGATAGCAGTGGTTTTTTGGCTTTACGTGTTGTCCCCAATTGATAGAGAGTGCATATGAAAAAGGTCATCAGAAGGTTCATTGAAGGTTAAAGTGGTTTTAAGTATATACATATATTTACACTTATGGTCTAATGTAAATGAGTATCAAAAAAACGTTATAAGATAGCTTGAAGCAATCTTTACAGAAGAAATATAATAAAATTTAGTGAATGTTAGCGCCCAAATTGTTATATGTTAGCCAGACAAATGAAATACTCTGTTGTTTTTTACATGAAGATATTTTCACATAAACTAATAATTATTGTCATGTTAACTATATTGAAAAGGTTAATATATACCTTTAATTAGTGATTCACTTTTTTCCAATATTATTTCAAGTGAGTATTTATTGGTTCTACTTTAGAAAATAAAGTAAAACCTAATTTACATTACTATTGGAAATATTAGTAATACAATTAATTTTATTCTTAAAAATTATTAATGTCTCTATTTATTAATATATTTTACTTTTGACAGCTAAGTAAGTGATATCTCATTTTGTTAATTAATAGATAACATTTGCAGAGATTTCATCATGTTGTTTCATGCATAAAATTATTTTATACATTTAATAATTATATAAACATAAAGTATTAAGTTAAAATTTGAGATTTGAAAAACACTATTACACAATATAATTTTAAAGATTTTAGCCAATAACACTGTATAAAGTATAAAAAAATCAACCAATCACTCCATTGCAATGAAAAGTAAATTTTTTATAATATAGTGTGATTATAATACCTGTGTAATTTGTGATCTGATTTTGTTATTTTTGCTTACTTCCCAACATTTCCATGAGATAGCATTTTCCATTGTCAAACAAAAACCATTATATCTAAAATAGCAACAAGATTGAGCGTGAGATAATAGGATGTTAATATATAAACAGAAAAGAAAATAATAGGTTTTTAATTAAATGTTTTAAAGGAAATATATAAGTTTTTTTTGTTTTTTTTAATAAAAGGAAATTGTTTCTCTTTGAGTTGTGTTTGTTGGTAATAGGAAAGGGGAGTGAGATAAGGTAAATTTTTGGTTATGAATATATTTTGTAATTTTTTATTTATTTTTTCATTTATTTATTTTTCTGGAATATGTGTCATTTGTTATACACCTGGGTCTCATTTTATGCGATAGATAGGTTCCTCAGAAAACACGTGCAAACAAAATTGTGCAAAAATAGACGTAACTTACATTGAAAAAAGGGGGATGCGGTCTGTGAGTTTTCAAAATTCGTGTATAAGCAAAGCACCAACATAAAATTACTTTAAAATTCGTGCAAAAAAATAAGGAAATGAAATATGACTAGTAAAAAATTTCAAATTTGAAAAAAATTGATACAAGACAAACTTTTTTTAACTATAATATTTAATTTTATTCAAAATAATATATTTTTATGCATAATTTACAGTACAGTAATTGACATTTTTTTATACTCGTTTTAATTATTATAGCTACTTGCCGAAAAACACCTTCGTTTGCAAACAACTAGCGCCAACTTCACACTCATGTTGTGAAAGTTGTTTTCTGGTGACAATGTAATTAGTAATTAATCTTTGAGATGATGATTTTATTAATTGTTTATGAAACTAACAACTAAAAATTAAATTCCTATTTTTGTCTTTAATTTTCAATTCCATTTAAAAATCAAATTTCAAGTCGCCGAAAGTAATTTTTAAATTGTTAATTACAATTAAAAATCAAATTTTAATTTTTAATTGTCAAATTTAATTGTGCCCACTGCTATTACTGACTTTTTAAAAATAAACTTGCAGACACTAAATGATTAATAATTGATTAAACGTTCTTTTTTAAAAAGCAAAAACAGAATGTGATTTAAAATGCAAAATTAACACGTGCAATGTTTGAACAAATTTATGTTATAATCTTGTAAAATTTAATGTGTGTATACATAAAATGTGGAAATCATGATTTTAATTTCATTATTGGATAAAATCTTACTATTATTAAGCACTGAAAATATTGAAATTACTAAGTTGAAAGTCGAATTCCAATAATGTGCTATTACTTTCAATATAACGTAAGTACGCGAAATTTATTATTTAAAGTAATAGTGCAATATAGGATTTTGACTTCCGGTGAAACTCAAATCTCGTAACTTCAAAATCGTGTTAAATAAGTCCGTGTAAAAAGAGACCTGGGTGTATATATATTTTATTTTATTTTAGTGTGCCTTGAAAAAAACTATATAAAATAGACAAAATGTTGGATTTTTTTATTTATTTTTTTACATGAGTATAGTCATATAAAAAAAGTTTTAAAAAGAAGGAGTTAGTGTGTTTTATTTCTATTGTTATCCTGCAATTAGGTTTACGATGGAAGTACGAAATAACAAATCACTTTCTTTTCTAAATGTTTTGATTGCAAGAAAATGTGATGAATTCTTATCAATATCAGTTTATAGAAATTTTACCTACACAAACAGATATCTTAATTTTAAATCTCATCATTATCCTGTGCAGATAATTTCCTTAGCAAAAAATCCTTTGACAGGGCATTGCAATTTGTTAGATGAAAATCATCTTACAATAGAAATAGAACAAAAAATATTCTACTTAATAATTGTTACAATAAAAATATCATAAATAAGGCATTACATAGCATTAGCATTAAAAAGAAGAAAGAGGATAAAATTGATAATACATCTAGTTATAAAGTGGTTTCACTTTATATTACAAAAGTCACTAATAAAACTAATAGAAAACTATCTAATTTTAACACAAATACTACGTTTTTCACTAGCAAAAAATGATATTTTCCATAAATCTAAAGACAGAGTCTTTGGGAATATCAGAAGTATATGAATGTTTATGTTTACAATGTTTGAAAAACTATACAGGTCAGTCTAATAAATGAATTAATGTCACAATTAATGAACAAAAAAATATTATCCATCAAAAGTTAAATACATAATCTTTTACTTCATCTTTTTTATAAAATGGTCACAAACCTGATTTTAATAATGGTAAAATTTTTGCTAATTTGTCAAATAATGACTTGAGAAGCATGGGGAATTGTATTGAAATATTAAAAAAGACCAACTGGCTTGAAAAAGGAGCTGATGGCTTAAGCACAACGCATTTCAGGCTTATAGAAACCACGTATTTTTTCTCTTTCTTTTCATATAAACATGAAAACCAATTAATAGTGGACCTGAAGAAAAAACATTTTGTTAATTCCCATATTCTGAATGCTCAACTCCTTCACATTTAATCTGATTATTTACCCTACACATCCACTTTCTTGTTCAGTCCCAGCACTGGCTTTGAAATATGGTATTTTTTTTAAGAACCTAGGCTTGGCAATCGTCTGAATAACACATAAGATGCTATCAGATAGTTTTATTACTATAATATCTTGTATTGGTAGTACTTTTTTCTTCTTTATACATGTCAAAACATCAAACGAGAGATGTTGGTAACCTGTTTGTAAGGCAGCTGTGATAACAACTCTCCTACCGACGCTGTAGAACACAAAAAACCTGTATATTTAGCATTCTTTATTTTTCATTTTTTTTGACATTTATTTATTTCACCTCCTGATAACTAAATTTATTTTCTACACAATTACTTTTTCATTTTTGGACTTATCTATATTAACATCTCTGTCTATAAAAATATTCCTTAAGTTTATCTCCATCGTTAACTTTTAATTACTTTTCATCTTTTGGCCTTTAATCCAAATTATAGCTTAATAAAGACATCAATACTATCACTATCCATATTTTTGGCTTCTGTATTAATCCTACATTTATTTGCATCAGAATTATCAATATGTACTTTATTTATCTGTTTCTTTAATGCAGCAATATGAATCAGATTTTAAGTTATTTCTAATGTCAAAAAAAAATTTTCAAAGATTTTGCATTTCCCCTTCAGTCTATCAAGGTTTTTCTTTGATGAGTAATTTTGAAATTGATCATGTTTTCTCTTCACTTCTTTGTTACTTTTTATTTTGTATTCTTTCTGTTATACGTTGCACATTTTCCTCCAATTTATTATCACAAGAATCAATAGATTTTTGATTAATTTTATCCAAATCAATATTTTTTATAGGACTTCCATTTTGCTGTTATATTTCAAATACTATTATTGCATTTCTTTAAATTATTTACCTCATTTATTGCATCTCTTCTGCTAAAGTTGCTTTAATTTAAGTTATTTTGTACCTTCATTTCATTGCATCATTTATTTTTTGCTTTTTTTATTTTCTTCTTGGGTGAATTTTTATTTTATCATCATGATAGATGTATATGTAAGTAATAAATAGATGTTAAATTAATTTACATAGTATAGACCACTGAATAGCAAAATATTTTTTTAAATTAAATTTGTATTTTGTTTTGAGTCACTCAGTTTCATAATTCATTTCTATTAATGAACACAGCAGTTAAAACAAATAAAACTCTTATTAACTAAAATAAATGGAAATTCATAGACTAATATTTTTTTAGTAAATTTCTTTCTGCAGAATCCTTAAAATATTTAGTTATATGTGCATACAATGAATATTGAACTATAACAATTAAACTTGTATAGTTTACCATAGCTATGTATAATAATTCCCATATCATTATGGGTATTCTGGGTGATAACATGGCGCGTTGTAAGTCCACTATCTTTTTAACATGGCTTAGGTTCGATTACACAGCACTGTGCATTAGCAAACCACATAGTCTACATAACTTAATAATGATAATAGGAAACTTAATTTAAATCTTTTACAATATTACTATCTCTTAAAGTTCATGGTTTTTATATAAATGGTTTGATAGTGTTTGCTTTTGCTGAGGATATTTCTCTAGAGCAATATAAGTGTTTGAATAAACTTTTCACGTACGTCTAATCTGATGGAACTCATCCATGAAGGAACATTACTTTCTTTTATTGACTGTTATTTTCGGGAAGATTTATTTTTTTTTATATCTAATTTTTTATATATATATAAACTCAGAAATGAATAAATACTATTTTTATATTCATTAAATTAATTTGCCTGTCATTTGTTTGTTGTTGTCGCTATCAATTGTTTAATAGTTGAGTGTCATTCTCTAAACTGAGTTAGCGTCAGAAGAACGTATTATATGAAGGTACATCCACACTATCATATATGCAATTACACAAAGTAAATTTTCCAAACAGGTGCATTAGTTTGGTGGGCCCTAAAATGATTGGGTATATTATGTTCGATACAATATATATATATATATATATATATATATATATATATATATATATATATTGTACCTATATTGATATAGGCACATAATTTTATCTAAAATTATTTTATTAAAATAATTGTTCATAAAAGTAAAATTAAACATTGAAGAGTTTAATGCAATTTGTTTTAGAAAAGGATAAGAATCAAATAGTTTTCTAGCGTTAGCTTTGAAATAAAAAAGCTACAATTAATTAATCAGAAAAGTAGAGGGGTGTTTCATTAGAGAAATTAAACTAAGGGTTATAAAAGGAAGTAAAGAGTTTTTATTAGTATTCATAAAAATATAATTTAAAAAGTTAAAACATACAAATCTCTTTTCATTCAAGTTTAATTAAAGAAAAAATAATGTTAAAACTAAATAGTAAATTGTATTAAAAATATATGTGTGTATATATGTGTGATTTGTAAATAAATAAAATGTATGTGAAATAAAAGAAGATTATCATTAAAAACATGGCAATGGCTATTAATAAAATGAAACAACACGTTTTATTGCATGGCTATTACTAATTAAGCAATCTTCCAAAACACGTTTATCAAATGATTATCACTGGAATTTGACAACAGATCTTTGCCGGAGATATTAAAAAGACAACAAGGCACAGGTATAAATAGACCTTTTTTATTGGACAGTAATCAGTTCACAAAAGTAATTGAGTAGTGCAGTTCAGACATTAATTGAGTCAGTTAACAAACAAAATGCAGTGTTGAGAACATTCTGGGAATTCACGCCTCTCCACAGCCTAAAAAGTCCGATGAAAACAGCAAGATCTGCCCCTGAAATAATGTCACAGAAACAACTTAGAAAATCTCTATAAATATCTAATTGTCTCCGATAGTAATAATCGTGAAAATCAGGAACTCAGCAAGGAAACATCCCAGCCGGCTGGTAAGCATTCATAATGGAAACATTTTCACCAAAAGCAGCCTCCAAAGAACAAAATTCTATGTCTACATTCAAAAGCCTAGGTAAAAACATTTGCTTATTTTATTTATACTGTAATAGCCATTTCATTGCATTAATTTGTACGAATCTTTCAAGAGTCTAATTATATGAACTCTATATCATACATAAATGAACTATTGATGTGTGTGATTAAATTTCAAATGCTATGTAGTTCTTTATTATCATTATTATGTGTGTGCAGGAGTTAATATGTGCGTGATCCTTATATCAATCTTATTAGTCAAAGTAGATAAATTCCGAGTGTTGTGTTATGAAAATATTCAAGAATATTTAAACTATTTAGAATGTTAACTTAAATTATGTGTGTGTTTTATTAGAAGTATAAAATGCTTAAATTTAGTAAATAAATGTTAGTTAATAAATTATCTTTCAAATTAAACTTTATTTGTCGGTCAATTCTTTTTTCAATTCCTTTTTATCAAGTCTTTTAACGGCTAATTACATATAATGTATTAGTGACTACAAACAACTAAGCTAGTCGTGGATTTAGGCGTTCAGTTAATGGCCACTGTTCAAAGTGCATTGTACCGTGTTTATACACAAACAAAAAAAAGTGCTTTGAACTTGGTGTTGAACTCAACAGCCGAGAAGAAGCTATGTCCTGAAAATGTAACACTAGTTATATACTTTATAGCTATCATTTGGGCATACTTACTCTCTGAGTATGTTCTTCTCTGCCTAAGAGCCCGGTGTTTTGAATGCACATATTTGAACACGGTTCAAATGGCTATACCCAACTGTGGGGCTGAACCTAAGAAACAATAGTAATGAAATACGCTGTTTCTTGTTTAAAATTTTTTTATACAAAAGTTAAATTACATATGTAAATGTGCTTTAATTTTAAAAAAAAAATTGACCGAAAACATTTTTTTTTCAAAATGAAAAGAGATTTTGACATATATGCTGTCAAATCAGAGTCAGTTAGATGTTATGGGTGGAGTTAAAGCGTTAAGATTGGGTAGTGAAAAGGAGTTAGCATGAGTTTCTGACTTAGTAAGAAAAATAAATAAATAAATTGTATAGTAAATTTAGTCTAACATAAGCGCTAGTTTGAAAAAATAAAATATATAGTTTCAAAATGGGAAAAGATATAGAGCTGGAGGAATTAAGAAAAAAAGTAGAGGTGTTAGAAAGGGAATATGAGAATAAAAAAACATGGGAGCACAAGCATAAAATGGAGGCAGTAAATCAGCTGCTAAAAATAAAAGCATTCTCGGGGAACAGAAGAGAGAATCCGAGTGATCACTTAGAGAGCTTGGAACGTTATTGCACCTTGAATACTTTAAGCAGGGGAGCAAGAATTGCCTTAGCTTGCAGTCACATACAGGGAGAAGCTCAGCTCTGGTGGAATTCATTACGTATAAAACCGGCAACGTTCAGTGAATACAAGTGGTCATTGTTGGCAAACTATTGGGGGAGGAGCTACAGGAAAAGGTTAAGTTTCAAGTAGAGCAGGACAGGTGGCAGACGGGGGAGTTATTTATTACGTTTTTTCGTAGACAAGTAGCGAAATTGATATCAATCACAGCATACAAATTATTGGAGCAGCATATTATGCGTATAGTTACGCATGGTTTATTTAAGGAGGTGAAACGAATAATGATTGTCAAGAAAACAGTAGAGCAGATGGCTGAAATACTAGTGGCATTGGACAACAATAGGGGGTGGTGGATGGTCAGGATGAGGATGAAAATGCAGAAGTTGATTGGATGCAAGTAGCGACTCTGGTATGCAGTGGAGAAGAGAGCATGCCCATAATGGCACCTCAGAGCTGTCCAAAGATAAAGATAAAGGTAGGGGGGATTACAACTTGTGCATTGTTTGATTTGGGGAGTCAGGTATCGGTAATGTCACAGGAAGTGTTTAATAAAGTGACATTGACCCAGAAATTAAAATATTCCCGTTAAAAACAGTATATGTTTTGTTGGCTAATGGTAAGCAGGAAAAGTTGGCATCCAAACAGTCATGGGTGAAATTACACATGGCAGAGGGAGAATATATGCATGTGCTGTTGATTTTGGAGGGAATGATTCATGAGGTTATATTAGGTTCAGATTTTATGTACAAAACAGGCTGTGTATTGGATTATAAATGAAGTTGGGCAGAAATAAACGTAATAATTCCGTTTACAAAACACCAAAAGGATGAGATAAATAAACAGAGTGATGCACAAAGTGCAGTAATGGAAATAAAGATAGGGGAAAAGGTGGATGACTCAAGATGCATAAATGACAATCAAAGAGACCAACTGAAGAAATTATTCAATAGATATGAAAGTGTATTTACCGAGGTTTTTGGGGTAATCCAAGGGTATAAACACAGGATAAGGCTTATGAAAGAGCAACCATATCAAGCCCATGCATATCCCATACCTCATCAATATAGATGTGAAGTAGAAGAACAAATAGACAAAATGCTTAAATGGGGAATTATATCTAAATGTTCATCTTCTTTCAATAACCCCACCGTAACTGTAAAGAAAAAAGATGGATCAATTTGGCTATATTTGGACACACGGCAGTTAAACAAGATAACAATAGCTGATAGTAATGCTCTGCCACCTATGAGTGAATTGTTATTGAAATTTCAAAATAAGAAAATATTTTCTACATTCGACTTAACTGCCAGCTACTGGCAAATCAAACTTCATCCAGAGGACTGGAAATATACGGCATTTAAATATAATGAACATGCATATAATTTTAACCGGATTCCCTTCTGGCTAAAAAATAGTGAGGCAGGGCTTATACAATGTCTGGACCAAGTGTTGTCAGATGATATTAAAAATTTAGTTATAATGTATGTGGCCGACATCGTGGTGGCATCGGAAAGTATAGATGAGCACTTTGCGCATTTAGAAATGTTGATGGGGGAGTGTGAGAGAAAGGGGATTGGAATTAATTTAAATAAGAGTAAGATAATGACTGACGAGGTCAAGTTTGTAGGTCATATAATTACAGAAAGAGGGATAGTACCTAATCCTGAAAAAATCCGAGCAATACAGGAATTTCCCACACCCCGGAATAAAAAACATATTAAATCTTTTCTCGGACTCTTTAATTTCTATAATAAATTTTAGAAATTTTTCACTTGACATGGAGCCGTTACTGCAGTTATTAAGAAAAGGGAAATCGTGGGTATGGAATGCACAGCATGAGCATAGTTTTCAGAGTGTGAAGGTGGGATTTTTAAATAAAGTTATGCTGTCATATCCCAATTTAGACAAACCATTCTTTGTACAAACGGACAGCAGCAGGTTTGGATTGTGGGCTACGCTATTCAGATATAGGAAAAGGGACAGCACAGGGATCTTTGTTTCATTAGCCATTTACTAAAGGGACCGAAAGTGAACTACACTGTAACCAAGAAGGAAGCCCTGGCTATTGTGTGGGCATTCAAGAAATTCAGGCAGCATTTAGTAGGCTCTGAAGTGGTAGTAATTACTGACCATAAGAGCCTCGAATTTATTAATCACACATTCCTGCAAGAATTTAATTACAAAGTGGCTTACTGTCATGGCAAGAAGAATATTGTGGCAGACACTTTAAGCTGATATCCAGTAACTCAAGAACAACACTTGAGTTGTGACAGAGCGTATATAGCTGCTGCCAAAATATATAAAAGAAACGGGATAGAAGACGATTTGCATAGATTAAAGGAGCAGCAAGAGGAAGATAATGATTGCAGACAAATAATGGAGTATTTATGCAATCATCCTGTAACAAAAACAGCCAATAATCCCCTGTGGAGGGACCAAAATCACTGTTGTTTAAAGGGAGGACTCTTACAGCGTGTATTATGGAAAAAAAAAACACGCATTATTCTTCCGGTCGCCATGAGAAAGCAAATAATTAAATATGTGCATAACACTTATGGACATTAGGGGGCAAATAAAGTGGAGGGATGGCTGAGTCATTGGTTCTACTGGCCAGGAAAGAATTCCAATATTGCAGATGTGATTGGTAGATGCACCATATGTTCAGCAACCAAGCCTGCTAACACATCAGGAGTCAGGCCGCTGCAACCTATATATGCCCAACACCCAAACAGCTTACTGGCGATAGACTTCTTTGGACCTCTGCCTCCATTCAATAAAATGAAGTATCTCATGGTAACATATGACGTGTTTTCGAAGCTGGTGGAGGCATATCCAGTAGCTCAAGCTAATGCAAGACAGACTATTCGAGTATTGGAGCAACAATACTTTAAGACTGTAGGAATTCAAGACAAAATTCTGTCGGATCATGGAATGCCCTTTATATCTAGCGAATGGAAGAAATGGATAGACAGGCATGGGATAAGACATATACTTATGTCGATTCGTTACCCTCAGTCTAATCCATGTGAAAAGGTTATGAGGGAGTTGGGGCATTTATTTCGGATTTATATACAGGGTGATCATCACAAATGGGTGAAAAAAACATCACAAATAATCAACATGATAAACTGGTCAAGAAATGAGTCTACAGGATTCGAACCTGTTCGTCTACATTTTGGAAGAAATATTCCGTACCCATTTGAGACTAAATTGCCAGTGGGGATAAATCCAATCAACCAGAGAAGAAATGCTAATCAAGCACTTAACTGGTTAAGGAAGATGGGCATGTTATGGCAGAAGAGGCAGGGAAGACCTAAGGCCATATTCAGGAGGGGAGATGAGGTCATGGTGAGAGTTCATCTGGTGAGTCATCCTGAAAAACATATATACAAGAAATTCTATCCAATATACGATGTCTCCTATATCATCAAGTGGCAATATGGTAATAACACATTTGTGATAGCACAAAGCATAGAGGAAAGGGGAACATATAATGCCCAGTCGTTGAGGTTAGTGAAAAGAGAAAAACAGCCACCGGACAAGCGGTAATAATAATAAATGAAATGTTTAGGAATAATAATAATGACAAGGAGGCTTCAGAATAAAAGATTTTTTTCCCCACGCACATATTAATTAAGAAGAATAAAATATTTTTTCCCCCACGCACATATTAAGTAAGAAGAAACGCTTGTAAATAAACAGTTAAAAAAAATCAATAAAATCTAAGTTAAATAAGTAGGTCAAATGAATGAGTTAACAGTAACAATTATAGGATTAAATAAATGAATAAAATAAAAGGTTTAATTAAAGGGATCAAATTAAATAAATAAATAACATGTCAACAAAATAAAAAAAAATTTAAAAATTAAAGTTGTCAGAGATAAAATGGTCAAAAATGATGCATTTTACTCTCAAAAAGGAGGGGCAGTGTAATGTACCTATATTGATATAGGCACATATAATTTTATCTAAAATTATATTATTAAAATAATCGTTCATAAAAGAAAAACAAAATTATACATTGAAGAGTTTATTGCAGTTTGTTTTAGATAAGGATAAGAATCAAATAGTTTTCTAGCATTAGTGTTGAAATAAAAAAGCTACAATTAAATAATCAGAAGGGGAGAGGGGTGTTTCATTAGAGAAATTAAACTAAGGGTTATAAAAGGAAGTAAAGAGTTTTTATTAGTATTCGTAAAAATATAATTAAAAAAGTTAAAACATACAAATCTCTTTTCTTTCAAGTTTAATTAAAGAAAAAATAATGTTAAAACTAAATAGTAAATTGTATTAAAAATATATGTGTTTATATATGTGCAATTTGTAAATAAATAAAATGTATGCGAAATAAAAGAAGATTATTATTAAAAACACGGCAATGGCTATTAATAAAATAAAACAACACGTTTTATTGCATGGCTATTACTAATTAAGCAATCTTCCAAAACACATTTATCAAATGATTATCACTGGAATTTCACAACAGATCTTTGCTGAAGATATTAGAAAGACAACAAGGCGCAGGTATAAATAGACCTTTTTTATCGGACAGTAATCAGTTCACAAAAGTAATTGAGTAGTGCAGTTCAGAAATTAATTGAGTCAGTTAACAAACAAAATGCAGTGTTGAGAACATTTCGGGAATTCACGCCTCTCCACAGCCTAAAAAGTCCGATGAAAACAGCAAATCTGCCCGTGAAATAATGTCAACGTAACAACTTAGAAAATCTCCGTCAATAGTTAATTGTCTCTGATAGTGATAATCGTGAAAATCAGGAAACTCAGCAAGGAAACATCCCAGCCGGCTGGTAAGCATTCATAATGGAAACATTTTCACCGAAAGCAGCCTCCAAAGAACAAAATTCTACGTCTACATTCAAAAGCCTACGTAAAAACATTTGCTTATTTCATTTATACTGTAATAGCCATTTCATTGCATTAATTCGTACGAATCTTTCAAGAGTCTAATTATATGAACTCTATGTCATACATAAATAAACTATTGATGTGTGTGATTAAATTTCAAATGCTATGTAGTCCTTTATTATCATTATTATGTGTGTGCAGGAGTTAATATGTGCGTGATCCTTATATCAATATTATTAGTCAAAATAGCTAAATTCCCAGTGTTCTGTTATGAAAATATTTAAGAATATTTAAACTATTTAAAATGTTAATTTAAAATATGCGTGTGTTTCATTAGAAGTATAAAATGTTTAAATTTAGTAAATAAATGTTAGTTAATAAATTATCTTTCAAATTAAACTTTATTTTTCGGTCAATTCTTTTTATCAATTCCTTTTTATCAAGTCTTTTAACCACTAATTAAGTAAAATCTATTAGTGATTACAGACAACTGAGCTAGTCATGGATTTAGGCGTTGAGTTAGTGGCCACTGTTCAAAGTGCATTGTCTATTTATTTAGTATTCTTTTAGAATAAGCAGCTGGCACCCGTGTTTTGAACTTAGTGTTGAATTCAACAGCTGAGAAGAAGCTATGTCCTCGAAATGTAACACTAGTTATATACTTTATAGCTATCATTTGGGCATACATACTCTCCGAGTATGTTCTTCTCTGCCTAAGAGTCTGGTGTTTCGAATGCACATATTCGAACACGGTTCAATACATATATATATAACCTTAAACTGTGAACAAATAAAATTTCAGATGTTGGAGAAAGTATCAATAATAAAATGAATCCACCATGCAGCCTTTGATATATATATATTGTGCCGGATGATTCTGCCAAATAAATTTTACTTACACGTATATATGTTTTCTAGTTTCAAACTTCTTCATAATACATTTATAATCTTATAAATGTTATGTGAATGAACTGGCACATTCGATCAATAAGGGAGATATTATTGATAGCTTTAACTATCAACAATGTCCCACCTTGTCTGCTAGATTTAAACCCCTACTATCTAAACACTTTATTTGTTTTTGAGTAAACTCTGGGTGCCAGCTATCTATTCAGAAGAATAAACAATGTATTTGGTAATACATTGGTTTTATTCTTGGAGACAGTTGAACATTGACAGAGGATTTCTGAACTGTTATTTAGACATTATTTCGTAAACAGGTTTTGCTGATCTTGTTGGACTAAGGGCTGAAATAACTGTGCATATTCCCTAAAGCTTCTCAGCAATGCATTTCTGTTTCTGGATACATAATATGAATTGCACTGTTATCTCTGGTGAAACAAGACTGACACTAGACAAACTGAAAACTAGGCTGAAACTGAACTCTGATAAAAGTCTGGCTATTTATATATGCAAATTGTTTTCATTTTAAAATCCTCTGGCAATAGGTGTTGTCAAAATTCTTTTAGTAACTAATCCTATGACAATGTGTTTTTGAAGATTGTTTAATTAATAGTAGCCATTATAAAACATGTTGTTTTTATATCTTTAATTACTAACCCACAGCTGTGTTTTTAAATACATTTCATTTCAATATTTATTTTCATGTGTTTTTCAATATAATTTTAACACACATTTATTATATATCTTTTTAACAAGCTTATATTTATTTTTATTTACCATTGCACATTTATACGCATTTATTCTAATAAACTGGAATGAAAAGAGATTTATATTTTAACTTTTAATTTATAATAATAATCACACTCTTTAACTTTTATGAACTCTTAGTTTTATCCTTTCTAAACAATACTCCCCCTCCCTTATTTAATCATTTATTTTCTAACTTTTATTTCAAACACTTTTACGAAAATAAACTGTATTAAACTCTTCAACATTTAAATATGTTTTTCTTTTATGAAAGATGATTTTAATATTTTTTTAGATAAATTAGTGTGTGCCAATTTCAATATTGGTACATTGCACCCCCCCCCTTCGTTTGAGAGTAAAATGTGTCATTTTTGTCCATTTTATCTCTGACAACTTTAATTTTCAATTCTAAATGTTATTATTTTTCTAAGTTTTCTTTTTTAATATGTTTCACTTTTCATACTAAAGGCAATCCTCAATTATGCTTTACTTCTTTCTATGCTGAAAACCTTTCTTACACTGTTCAGAGTCCTGGATAGTGACTACTGGACAAACTAATTTTGTGGCACTGGGATATTTGGAAATGAGGTGGATGCAGACTCGCTGACTTATATCAACTTACACATATATCAAATTGAAGCTTCATTTGCCAGGTTTCTACCAGACTTGGAAAAAGAAAGGGTTGATGCGTATGGTAGGAATTATAAACTGTCCATTTCTGACTTACACTTTGGGAAAATGAGGTATGGGATATGGGGATTCTCCCCTGAAAAAGTGACTTGCGGCTCATGCTGGATTTGCCCAGGGTACATTTTAAAAGAGGAATGATCCCTGCCAATATGCCGTGGGTACTAAGATTTATCCAGTCGACAGCTTTAATCTTAACCTTATCTAAACTTATTTCAATACTACCCTCATTCCCTTTATATTCAAACTCTTATACTCTCTTAATACAACTTAGATTGACTTTATATTTATATTATTTTAACTTTTCAATATTATTTTTAAATACACATAAACATTACTTTAACATATTAATTTATATTACAATATTATTTATACCCCTTACGAACATTATTTAAAAATATTTATTTACACTAATCTTATACGATTATCTTTTAAACCATTACGAACATTATTTTATATATTTATTTAATCTTACAATACTATTCTAAACTATCATGGACATCAGTTTACACATTTATTTATATTATGATATTATTTTTTTTAAACCATTACTCAACTTTTTTATCTATGTGCGTGTATTCAGAAAAACTATTTTACTTTATTACGATTCATTCATTATTATTTTACTAGAGATTTTTTTTATCTTGCTTATTTTAAACAATTTATTTACATCCTTTTCTTAACTTATGGTATTCAAAACAAACTTTTATTTTAACATGCGTGTATTGAGAAAACTATTTTACTTTCTTATGATTCATTATTATGTAAATATCTATATGACTAAATTGATTTTATTCTAGAAATTCCATTGTCTTTTTCATTTATTTAATCCTACAGGCTTTACTTTTAATACATTAATTTGACCCATTTATTTACAAACATTTTTCCTTATTAATCAGTGCATGGAGAGGGGAAAAATATTTTATTCTATGAAGCCTCCATTATTATTATTTGACAAAACAATCCATCATTTTAAATAATGAATTTCTAATTCAGGCTTTTTACCTATGTCAAAATATTTATATTAAACTCATAGTCCATTTCCGGTCCTTATTGTTTCTTTTGTTTACTATTCCGCCCGTTTAACTGACAATTACGCTTGGTCAGGTGGCTCCCGTTTACGTACATTCTGATAATTATACTGATCTATTTTCCTATATCGATCTATAGGCTCCCAAACCAAATTTTCACAATCCATTCGGGTCAGTAATTCTACCATTTTTTCCACCCTCTGACCATTGCTACTTAGCATCATTTGCTGCACAGGCAGTGGCATTTTGTGTCGGATTGTCTTGAGATTTGGTCATTCGACAAAGGAAACACCATTAAAGCCTTGAGTTTAGCCACCTGTTTTTAAAAAAATTGCATGAGAGTTTCTCCATGGACACTGGGATATCTTTCTTTAGATACCTTACAGAGTATGCCATCCTGTCATGCTTCACTCCAAATGGTTCTTAAGATGGCATGCCTATACTCCTCAAATTTTCATGGTTTAGCATACTGGGTGTGCCACCAATCTAAGGCTGTTCTTTGAAGGTGACTGCTAGCAAGTGTAACTTTATCCCCTTCTTGCCACTCTTGTATTTGAAACAAACCAGTTAGGCTCTCCAAATGTTTTAAAAACCTCTCTTTTGCTTCGGCCTTGAATGTCATGATACTAAATTTTTCCTCCAAGAATCTCTTGGTCGGTCCCTCCGGCTTATTCTCCTTATCATTACTGTTATATTTATGCTCCATTTGGTCTATCTTATACTCTTAACTCTTAGTTATATCTATACATATTTTTTTTACTTCCAACTTCAAACTATCACTGCTTTCCCCTATATCAAAAGATGCCTTTTCTATTTTTTCACCGCTTCATCAATTCTACATTCTACTTCACTCAGAATGCCTTCATTTTTTAACAAACTTATTACTTCCTGCATTGTTCTAGCTATGCTTCTCCATTCCCGCCATGTCTCTTCTAACCGTATTATTTTCATTTCTAAATTATTATACCTAACAATACCTTGCTCTAATTCAGCTCTCACTTCCTTTATGCTTTCTTTTACTATCGCTCTTTCCTGACTTTTTTTGTTCAAATCTTTCATTACAGCTTCTATGGCTATATTACTTGTTTCTGCTTCCTCTATTATTTCACCCTTCATTTCCTTCATTTGTCTAATTTCTGCTCTGAGTTCATTAATTTCTCCTTTGAGGTCTTGCTGACTTTGTTCAAATTTCTAACACAATTCTTTTTTGAGGTCTTGTTGACTTTATTCAAATTTTTGTATCATAATCGTCATCATTTTCGTCATCATCTGCATCTCAGATATTTCTTCTTTCTGTTTCTCTAATAACTGTGGATTTTTAAAATATATTGGGCTTTCTACTGGCTCCATTTTTTTTATTCATAGTTATGCTGTTACTTTTTATTTTTTTTAAATTATCTTTTGCATTAACAAATCAAAAATTATTATTGTTTATTTATTTTTCATACTAAAACAGAAATATACACTGACTCCACCCCCTTCGTCCATGTTCTCTACCCGATTCTAACACTTTAGCTTTGCCCAAAACACCCACCTGTCTGATTTAAAAGAATGATTTATCTTAACCAACATAACTAGCATAAATCTTTTTTTCATTTAAAGAAAAAAAAGGTTTCGGTCAATTCTTTTTTTATTTTTAAATTAATAACACTTTAAGTACGTAATTTAGATTTTCTTTGAGGTTTTTTATTTTTAAACAAGAACAACATATTTAATTAACTGTCATTTAAGACAGGTTCGCCCCACATTGGTACGCTATTTGTGCCAGATGGTTCCACCAAATGAAGTTTACTTACATGTATATATGTTTGCTGGTTTCAAACTTCTTCATAATATATTTATAATCTTATAAATATTTCGTGAACAAACCAGCAATTTTAAGCAAGATGGGAGATATTATTGATGGCTTTAACTATCAACAAAGGCCCACCTTGGCTGCTAGATTCAAACCCCTACTATCCAAACACTTTATTTGTTTCGGAGTAAACTCCGGATGCCATCTATCTATTCAGAAGAATAAACAACGTATTTGGTCAGTAGGCTCATAATCCAGTGCTCGAAACAATCCAAAAACTAGCCCAGCCTATTTTTAATCAATAATAACATATAGAAAAAGAATTGATAAAAAGAATTGAATGACAAATAAAGTTTAATTTTAAAGACAATTTATTAACATTTACTAATTTTAAACATTTTATAAATCTAAATAACACACACATTTTAAGTGATCATACTATGATATATTTTATGAGAAGGCATAAATAATCTTTGACATTTGAATTATCAA
Source organism: Epiperipatus broadwayi (assembly GCA_028023455.1). NCBI lineage: Eukaryota > Metazoa > Onychophora > Udeonychophora > Euonychophora > Peripatidae > Epiperipatus > Epiperipatus broadwayi. Next base: position 66,734 of record JAQFVV010001164.1, read on the forward strand.
ACATTCACAAACACACACATCAATAGTTCATTTTATGCATGCTTATAAGTTCAAATTACTTGTGTCCGTAGGATTTATGAATTACAGCTGTGGCTACTACATATAAATGAGAATAAAATGTTTTACCTAGGATTTTGGGAATATGGATATTGCTTGTTGTTAGCTGCTTCTGATAGAGTATATCTAATAAAGGATATCTAACCGGTTAGATTTGAGGTTTCTTGAAGAGATTTGACACTAATACGTTGGTTTTATTCTTGAAGACAGTTGAACATTGAAAGAGGATTTCTGAGTTGTTATTTAGACATAATTTCATGGGCAGGTTTTGCTGATCTTGTTGGACTAAGGGCTAAAATAAGAGTGCATATTCCCTAAAGCTTCTCAGCACCGCATTTCTGTTTCTGGATACATAATATGAATTGCACAGTTATCTCTGGTGAAACAAAACTTACACTAGACAAACTGAAAACTAGGCTGAAACTGAACTCCGATAAAAATCTGGCAATATATATATATGTGTGTGAATTGTTTTCATTTTAAAATCCTCCAGCAATAGGTGTTGTCGAAATTCTATTAGTAACTAATGCTATGACAACATGTTTTTGAAGATTGTTTAATTAGTAGTAGCCATTACAAAACATGTTGTTTTTATATCTCTAATTAGTAGCCCACTGCTGTGTTTTTAAATACATTTCATTTCAATATTTATTTTCATGTGTTTTTCAATATAATTTTAACACACATTTATTATATATCTTTTTAACAAGCTTACATTTATTTTTATTTACCATCTCACACGCATTCGTTCTAATAAACTGGAATCAAAAGAGATTTATATTTTAACTTTTAATTTATAATAATAACATGCTTTAACTTTTATGAACTCTTAGTTTTATCCTTTCTAAACAAAACTTTCTTTCTTTCCTTTTAATCAATTATTTTCTAACTTTTATTTCAAACTCTTTTACGAAAATAAACTGTAATAAACTCTCCAACATTTAAATACGTTTTTCTTTTACGAAAAATTATTTTAATAATTTTTTTAGATAAATTAGTATGTGCCAATTTCAATATTGGTAGAATATATATATATATATATATGGTTACCATTGTCAACACTGGTGAAATTTCAGATTGGTATTAATTTAATATCCAGTGAAATATGTCTGCATATTAATTTAATAATTATTAAATATCTAATTGCCTATCTCTCAATGTATATATTTATACATTTATCTGTGTATTTCCCTGTTCATTCACCCACGTTCAGACAACTAACTGACTGTTATCATTCGTCACTCTTGACAAAGGTAAGCTTACATATCAGATGCTTCAATAATAGATAGAACCACTCTATTATTGATCATCTGTTCAATATTTAAAATAAATAAGCAGTCAAAAGAAGATTGAAATAAACAACTGTTAATAACTATAATATTTACCGAATAATAAAATGCTATATGTTCATTGTCTGAGATGAAAAAGTATTTCTTCTTTTAATTACATATAGATTAGACTGTTTATTTCATGTATATATAGATGTGTGTGCGCGCTCACGCGTGTAGTACGTTAATTAGACTACGATATTGTAATGTGAATCGCTATAATTATTCGTATTTATCTGCTGCTATCTTTATGCATGATTTTTTTATATAAAATAATCCTGCTTTTTTATCACGTTTTGTTTATTTCTAATAATGTATTTCCAAAGCACGAAGATAAATTACGTAAGAAATTCAGTCTATTAGTATATTTTTTGCAGAAATTTTTCAAGCTATACTTCATCGCTATTGAGATCTTTCATATATGTATGATAAATCAATAAATAATGAACTTTTAATTTATAACATAAATTATATATATATATATTTGCTGTACAAAATAATAGCATATACTAATAAAATATTTTTATTTTTTATTACAAATCTCCTGAACTGATAGAAATCGGATCCAATACCACGGTAAGAGAATAATTTACTTAACTTGGTGCGGCACTTTGTGTAAGTTAATATAAGGTAGTGTTAAACATTTCTTTTACAAAAGTTAAGTCTCCCATAAATATTGCATTTATGTTATCAGGGTTTGTTTTATTTTTTATTCTTCGAGCCTGTACACATAAGATGGGTCTTATGTCCTAAAATTAACTTTTTTATTTAAAAATAAATGTAAAAGTATTGAAAGTTTATAATCATAATCATGTTTCACAATGTCTACCCATCTTCTCAAAACTCCTCTCTCTTGTTATTTATCACCCCCACCCCAGCCCTATTTGAGAATTTTTTATTTATAGTTTCACTCATTCAAGTAAAATTATTTTTGTTTATTGGCATCTTTAAGAAGTCCGAAATTGTTTTCTTTCATAGCCCTCTCAGCTGTTTCCTCACACAAATCATTAAAACGATTCGTATATTTTATGGATGAACTATTAAAAGTTCATTTTTATGGTAGTTTTATAAAAAGATTACGCAGATGTAGTTAATATTTGTTGACACTAACCTCAAACAGATAGATAATTGTTAATACCCAAAGATGTTTTTTTTGTAAATTCTACTTTATAAAAATCACTATTTCCAAAGTTTACTTTTTTTATTGGAGGATTTTAGATTTTAATTTAGTGCAAACAGTAGCATTAGATAGCCTAGAAGGTGTTTGAAGTCCTCTTTCTATATTATGATATTAGTAGTTTCTGGTAAATTGATGTCGATTGAAAATCATGAGAATAACATTTGTCCAAATATCTATTTAATTTTTCAGAATACTTACATTCATTCTTATGGCGATGGAATTAATCAATTTTGGTCAGGTACTTATTTCATCACTAACGTTTCTAAATAATGTTTATCTTTCTAATAGGCTACATTATGTAATAACAAGGATAGAAATTAGACAATTTGAACTTGTTCTTTGGGCTTCGGATGAAATGTCAGACCTAAAGTAGTATTTTTTTTTAATTTTTCTTACTATGCATTATATTTTCAAAAGACATTACCTCTTCTTTAATGTAAATCACCTGAATTAATAATTTTTATTAGTCATTTATTATAATAAAGATTATTTGATGAATTATATTTTTGTAGTCAAATTTTCACTACATCAATTTCACACAATAAGAACTGGTCTCTATGCACTTTTAACACCCTGTGGAGGGATGAAACCTAAACATATGACCAAGAATATTCAAAAATGATGTTTGATTCCCAACATATGCATATTGTGCTAAACCATTGCTCATCTGTGGGTCCAGACTACAATCTGCTGTACTTATCTTTATTATTGCTCAAGTATATATGTTGCAAGCTTCTACAGATTAATTTACAACTGTCAAACTTGTTGCCTTCATAACTTTGATATTGATCACTTAATGGAAGTATATTAATAAATTTTATTAGTATTCAGCAATAATAAATAATATTTCTATAATGATATTTTCACTGCACGCGTGTAACACAAGGTAGAAGAGCTGTTTCTATCCAATTTTAACACCTTGTGGAGAGATGTAATCATAAACAGATATAAAAGCCAAGTGAAAAAAATGTATGATTTCCAAGATGCAGCCTTCATGCATAATCAACACGTATCAACTGACCCAGACAACAATTTTCCACATATATCTTTCTCATTATTTAGTATATATAGATAACAAATTACTACAGGCTAATGAAATTTCAATTGTCGTTAAAGATTAAAATTGTTAACTTAGACTTTTGAAATTAAATTCTTTTAAGAAATGAGTTATGTATAAAAGTGAGTCTACTTTTGGATTCACTGAAAAGAAAAAAAGTTATGACTGTTATTTCAGACAAAGATCAAAATATGAATGCTTTCATTAAAGGGAAACTGTTATTTTCTAACGGAAGAATGACAAATGTGGAGCCTGTAATAAAAATGTAGATTTAAATGTAGATGATAAACTATGGATTAGAACACCTAATAAGATTTGGAGGAATAAAATTCAAAAGGGAAGACAAACATTCTCTGATCACAGACCCATTTTATTGTATTAACACGAATAAGTACATGGGTCTGAAAAATGATAATCCTAATAAATCCACGAATGGCTCTTTAATAATATTGTGAATGGGTAAATAGAATATTTAAATCATCTTTTGAATAACGATACAAGAATAGAAATGACTTTTAATTATATATACGATTGTCTTTCTTGTTTATATTTGGATAATGGCAATCGCATTAATGAAACCAAAACATCTTAAAAAAGGAACAAGCGCAAGTTTTGACCAAATATTTGGAGAAATTTACAAATATCCAGATAATATTTTAACATCAACAATATTGAATTTTTAAAAAATAAATGGATTGTAAAGTTGTAACTCTTATCTTAAGAATATTTTTATTATCTGTGTTTAAATATATAGGGATAAAAACATAGGTTGTTTCCAGTCATAGATAGTTAATTTTTAACAATTATAGAGAATCAAAAAGCGCTTTACACAAGATTTTTGTTGTGGGAAAATACAGAATGTCATGTGTGAAAAAAAAAAGATTATATATTGCTTTCATCGATTTTATAAAAGCATTTGATTTAATAAACACAGATTTATAGTACTGTTTGAAATTCGTTGGTCTTATTAATGTTAATTTGTATTAGACAGATTTTTTTTTATTGGAATGTAAAAAAGTGTTATTTCTAACAGGTAGAAAATATGAGGAATTTGAATTTAAAATGCGGTGTTAAACAGGATGGGGACTTGTTTGACATTGTTTTCAATTTTTATGATTTCTGTCTTTGGAAATGTTTATAGCAACAAAATTTATAGGAGATAAAGATGTGATACACATTTGGTGATAAATTTTTAATTTTAATCAATAATGTGCAAAAACAAAAACGTCAGTTTGGGATCTAAATGTACAGAATGCGGATTTTTGTGCAGTTTTTAACAATTTCCGAAATAAGCGTCGTTTTTTATGAAACGTAAAAAGATTGTTTTATTAATTAATGTTAAAAAGACATTTACGCAATAAAAGATTGATTGGTTTCATTGAAAAAATAGGAAGAAGAGTAATAAACTGCACTAAGAAGTTCCACTGGCACACGGTATGAAGGTTCTTCAGAAGAAAGGTTTGGTTTGCATAAGAATTTACAAATTTGCATTGCAAAATATCAAATAAAAAGAATAATGGACCATCATGTTCTATAAGTGGATGACCTGTGTTTCATAAATTGACTTCTTTAGTCATTCTGAAATTTATCTTTAATGTATATTTTTTACTATTGAAATGCTCATTCATTGCCATTGGCTAATAATAATTATTAAATTGTATACATATTACATTTAATACGTTGCTTCACCATACATTACCTAAATAGGTAAATTAGGTTCGTTATTATGATTGCATAAGGCCTAGGATTGCAGTAAAACGTGTGGGCAGTTTTGTAATATAATTGCTAAATATGTACGCTTAACGTTCTCTAATTTATACTGAAAACAATGAATTACAGCTCAAATTAGCTATGGTAAATCATCTTTGTTTAAGCCTTAATGAAATAAAACGATTATTTTAATTTACATGGGATTAAAGTAGTGAAAGCTTCACTTCCAAAATCAATCTATTGATGTTCATATCAGCTAATTATAAATTTTGGCACAAGATGAAAAGCCAGGGATTTTTTTTAAAACACTTTTCTGTAGAATAATGGATTACCTTATGAATTCTGAAAAATACATTTTGGCCAAGAAATTGATGGCTATATAAAAAAAAATAAAAATATAATCCCAAAGCATTCACTGGCTATTTTCACTCAGTTAAGTCAGAGTTTTAGCACTCAACTAGTATTTTATGCCGATAGATGATGCTGATAGCATATTTACTCAAATGATTCTAATGAAGAGAGAAATTTAGCCCTTCTGTCTATAGAAAGATGCAAGTTATCATTACAAAAAATTAATTATTTATACATTTCCCAACTCCATTAATGAGAGTAATTTCTATAGTTTAACATTACCCAGTGTGTCAGGAAGAGCTACTAGATATGCACCTGTTCATTATTTCTTAGCTGTGCAGTGTCTAAAGGAAAATGTAATACTTAGCAATATCTCGGATGGTGTCCTAAAATGCAGACCGCTATACTAACGATGTTTTAATCACATTCGAATTGATCTTCTTTGAGGCCGTAGTGTCACTTTTCCATAAATAAAATCAATGAACATAATATAATTAGGAAAAGTGAATTGCAATAATACTGATGACTAGATCTTACATGTTCCTAGAAATAGCAACACCAGAAAAGTGATATATTTTAACTCAATAACCAAAATTTTTGATTCAAGAAAACAAATTATGTTTCAAAAATGTTAGCAAATAGTTTCATAATTCAATATATATGTAAGGTATTTAACAAAAGCAATTTTCAGATCTTTTATGTCAAATACTGCTAATGAAAATTGGGAAAAAGTCTAATATATAAATGAATATAACATGTTGTCTTAAAATCCCCTATATTCATTCTAATCTGGAGCCATGAAATGTAATCTTGAGTAAACAAAGATCACCAATCGTTGAAACGATAAAATATTTAACTCAACGCTGATTGATAAATTTGTCCGTGAGGGTTACAATTCAAACGTGGAACTGGTGCGGTAAAGATTTTGTAAAGGAATACTTCATTCATTTTCAGACTAGTTCTCTCATTGTTTTATTGTGAATTCACACTTTCTTTGAGAGAAGAATAAAATTTTACACCAATATAATATTCAATAGCCTCTTCCAATAATCGTAATACATGGAGAATGTTAACATTTAAAATATGTAAGTGAATCGAAGGCATTTGTCATATATTTCAAAATCTAATTTAATGTCTCATAATCCCACGAATATTGATTAATAATAATGAAAGTCTATACAAAATTGTATTATTGTTAAGTTAAAAACCAGTTATATATCAGGTAAATGTAGATATTAAAAGCATATAACCATTGTGAAGTTAAATTGATTTTTTCTTTTACTATTATAAATTAATATGTAAATCTGTTAAAGCGCTTATATATATATATATATATGGAGATATTATTTCTCCATGAATTATATTAGTCAGAATTGATCCATACTAATCATCAGTTTTATGTTCATATTTTATTCTAGCTAGACATGGAATCAATAACTGGTAAGAATTAATAAACAATACAGAGAGGCTAACGCAATCCATGTACAATGACATTTCAGATCTGAAGTTAGTGATCCCTATAACAAATTTAACCAACATCAAGAACAAATAAAATGCTGTCAATAGCATTTCATACTTTATTATCATCCATCCTAGGCGGCATGATAAGCCTGGAATTACAACCAGTAATACAAAAAGACATTATTATGGAAAAATTCAAAATATTTGAGAGATCTTGGAATCATCATCACAGTATATTTAATGAATTTTAATATAAGAAATATCAAATTAAGATACATATCGGAATTCAAACTGAGAAACAGCAAATACAGATTTCTTTTGTATTTCTAAACAGCTGAGAAAAATAAAATAGTAGTGGTTGGTCACAATCTCTTTCCTGCTTATGTCATCTTCTGTTAAATAAGCATTGTATTGAAGTACAATAGTAAGGTAGCAATAGCTAACTGTCCCCAATGAAGTCAAAAGGTTGATATTGAGTACTAATTTACCCTGGCGTTTTTAATTATCTTTCAAAAAATAATCTACAAAGCATATAAATACAATAAAGTGGCTAATCGAAAGTAGAAACTTTTTGAATAAGACTTAAACCATTAAGGCAGAAAGAACAACACTTTAAATAATATGAAACAAAGTGAAGTGATACATTTTCAAATCACTTCCAAAAAAATTTAAAATTGAATCATGCATAATGTCGAGAAATAAATTAACAAAATTAAAAGATTCAAGTTTTGACACCAATTGAAGCTGTATTAATAATATTTAACTGAAAAGGAAGTTGTTTTATTTGATATAAAATTGTTCTTTATTTATAGCACTTCAGCTAGAATGGTTGCCTCACATCCTGTCAGAATGGTTGTGTCACAAACATTTATCCTGCAGAAATGACTTCATCATGGATAACATCCATTTTTTTTATCATTTCAATATTTTCCAAATATATGTACAAATAAGCAGATAGTTTCATTCATAGTTTTAAGTTAAATAAAAACTAAGATGCATCGTTTTATATTATATTCTTGCTTTAAGTTAATAAGCTGTTTTAATTTTAGGTAGCCCTTATAATTAACCCTATATTATTTAAACCAGAATGGCCGGACTCTGGATTTGGAATGGCACTGATTACCTATTTCAATTCAATGAGACATTTTTTATATTATCAATGAAACACATTAGTTTTATTAGTCACCGTATGATGTTATTGCTTTATTATTTACATAATTATTTTGTTCCCTTTGTGATTTGTTTTGGAATCATGGGAAATACTTTAAACTTCATAATTTTCAACCGTTACAATAAAAAAACACCCACAGCTTGTCTGTATTATTTGCAATCCCAAGCTGTGTCCGAATCTTTGGTTTTATTAAGCTGGATTACTTACATTGCATCTTATAATTTGAATTTATCCCATAGCATTGTATTATATTATATTTTAAACAGAATACCCTATACAATTTACCGAGCTTGCGCAGGAGTGAGCAATTTCACTCTGTTGCTCATCACTATAAATCGCTACTTAGCTTTGCGTAGCATTAAAAGAACTTCACCCAAATTCTCTACATTCTGCATTATTTTATTTATTGTCTGGACAGTTCCATTTATTTTATATATTCTAAATTGGATATACTTAAATCGTCTTATTTTTATTATTGAAGTTACTCTGAGATTGGTACCAATTTGTCTAATAATCGTTTTCGCGGTCCTCATTCTCATCCAGTTGCAACTGGCTTTTCAACACCGAAGAAGAATGCAAAGTATCATTTCGTCATCACATGATCAGCGCATAAAACTGGAAAGGGTTTTAATTACATTGTTGCTTTTGACCATTATTTTGTATCTATTATTTTGTTCTCCCTCTACTATAATTACATTTATATTATCAGTAACCAAAACACAATGGCGAATAGTACTTTCAAATGTCGTCGTGACGCTTGACACATTTGAAAGTGTATACTATGGGTTGAGCTTTTTTCTTTATGTAAGCTTTAATAAACAATTTAGAAACTTCATTTGGCAAAGCAACAATAATCGTATTTCTCCTTCAGAAATAAAGCCATAGAGGACAGCAAATAATAAATATAATGTTTATGAGAATAATTATCAAATTTGAAGCTTAACATACATTATAAAATAAAGAAGGTATAAAAATGTAGAAAGAAATTACAGCCTTTTATTTACTTATAAACAATAAAAAGTAAAAAATAAATTTTCTTCAACTTTCACCAATAAAACCATGGGTCATTCTTGATTAAAAATACTTTTAATTACACTTTATATAAATAAACATTCGATCCTAGCAATTTTAACAAGTCCATAAATATACTCCATTAATTCATGACTCACATTCCATAATCATTCAAATAAACTTCTATATAATGGTGACTCTCTTATATCAACTAACTCTTTTAATCAGATTAAAAACAATTATTTGATTAATAGGTTGACATTAAGACATGGAAGTGGCATTAGACCCAGTTTATTTGAATGATTCTTTGGAAATCTGACTTGTGAATTATTATTGTAACATTTTTGGATTTGTTAGATACCAGTTTAGAAAAAATCTTTCCCTATTGTTTTCAATGGGATGGCCCTGCTGATACAATCTAACACGAACAACGTCAGATAATACTGTATGATAAAGAAAGAAAGTATTTCAGATATTTTATTTTGTTATTGTTTAAATATTGCAAATTCCATCAAAACCTAAATAATATACATGCAACATTTGTAGTACAAAGCTCAATAGAAAATCAAATACATCAAGAATTCAAGATATCTATCATAAAAATAATAAGAAAAAAATAGCAAAAGGAACATAACCAAAGTTGAAATGACTACCCCAACCAAATATGAAAAAACGATATTTTGTAACTACTATTAGTAAATGATTATAAAATATTAGTGTAATCATGTGAAAAGAACAAAAAATTCAAATGTCTCTTTTTATTAAAATATCAAACACGTCAGCAATTAGAAAATGAACTTTCAAAAAAATCATATGATTATTTCTTCAGAAATATTATCAAATTTACCACTTTTTTAATTTTGCAGTAATATATTATATAAATGCGATTTATTCTCACTAAGCTTTTTGGAAGAAAAAGTATTATATTGCACATAGATGCTGTTCTGCAGTATTTTTCAAAAGAAACAAAATAAAATATATTCCAATATAAATAATATCATAAATATATAAACACTAAAATTAATAAAATAATAAAGAACAACATAAATTATAACAAAATGCATTAAACCTGATATAAATATATTCAAAACCAAATAAATAATTCAGATAAAGTAAAATATACATATAAAAGAAATATAAATTATACATGTGTATTCTTGGCTGTGTATATACCTATCATGAACAACTATTAATTTAAATTAAGTATTTGGTTTTATTATTTTTAATAATCCTCTAATTATGTCTATCCCCTTTAAATTTAAATTTTAATTTTATTATCTCCACTTTAATAAAATACTTATCTTTTTTTTTTTAAATCTCAGTTACTTAATCACTTATTAAAAGTATTTTTTTTAATTTTATTTAATATCTAAAAATCATAAATATTATAATCATTTAACTTACCCTATTTTATTTTAATATTTTAAAATAAAAAAAAAACTATTTCTTTTTTTAATAATTATCTTATACCCTAGCTACATTTATTACATATCATTCCATCTAACTATATCTCTAATCACTACAGTTTCTTTTTTATTTATATATACTTCTTATCCTCCTTAATGCTTAGCCTTTATTTGAGGACTCACAATAGTCATTATCATCAATTTATACCCACTATTTTGATTTACAATTGATTAACTACTTGCAACAATCAATCAGTAAAAAGAAATAAATAAAATATATCATGGTGGCCATTTTGTAACAGTGATGATGTCATTAAATGTTTGTTAATGTCATGGCATCCGAAACCATAGCATATTTCATACTGAAACTGTACAGTACAAGTTTATTCACAATACAGTACATAATATTAGTGCTGTATACAAGATTTTGATTATAAAATTAAAATACGGTTAATGAATGTGGAGTATTTTATTTTCATCCTACATCTTTGCAAAACAATTAGTTTAACAACGATATATCACAAGTAAAGGTTTTCATCCTTTATAATTAAAAAAAACCTTCCAAAAAGTGTTTCATTCTTTATAATAATCAAAAATATATATTAATGATGTACAACAAACAAATACATTAGTAATATATTAAATTGAAAAATACGTACTTTAGTTTAAAAGCTGTATATTGTATTTAGTGACTTTTACGGACTGAAAATTTTACGGATATTACTAGGCTTGTGGCAAAATTTCAATCACCGTTTAAAATTTCAGTCATCGTAATTGTTATTAAAAAATAATTTCATAATAATAAACTTTGTATGATCAAAAATTACTAAATCTAAATTAAAAATAATAATATATTAATTTAATTTTAAAACATCTTTAAATGTTATCGCACATTTATAAAAATGAAGAATGAACATAAAAAAAATTACATTCGGTATAAAAACTTTTTAAAAATGTATGACGTATTGCCTACAGATACACTGAAAAAGATTCGTAATTTAAATATTTATTTAAATAGTTCAATGGCACATAATCTAAAAATATTTAAATCATTTCAGAACTTATTATGACACCTCATGAGAAAACATAATTTCACTGCTAGCGTGCATATTTATAGTGTATAAGGTGACTTTTATTTAAATTTGTATAGGACATATTTAAAAAAAAGCCTTAAATATTGATTACAATATGCAACAACATAATGCATTACATACCCTTTTCCTTTTGATGCCTCAGTATTTTTTTAAATAGTTTTGACAAGATGCTGTACGCTAATTTTACTTCTCTTACACTATGGCTAAATATCAGTCTGTAACATAAATTAAATTAGTTGTCATTAAAAGTATAGTTGTACAAGTTTAAAAAAATAAAACTTTAGTATGAATATTTCTTCAGTTCAGGAGATGAATGTGGAAGTACACAAAAATTGTTTGATGATAATTTAGTTTCATTTTCTCGGTCTTTTTTGCTATTCTTTTGGACAGACAAAATACTTTTTTCTTTTAATGATCTTAAACATTTTGTAAAAAAATCTGTTTAAAGTCATCTTAGGAATAATGTTTCTTAGCAAGAAAATCTTTCAGCTTGAAAAGACACTGGATAATGATGCTTGGTAATAGGATCACAGGAAGTAACAACTTTAAACTAAGTGTTTTTATTTTACATAGATTTAATTTGCATTATCATACATACATAAATACATATTTTAAATGAATACTGTGGGATCACGGACAAATTGGTTTAGGATTGTTTGAAATTTATTATATAAATAGTATTGTAAAATTATGGATATTCATAAATTAGAAATGGATAACTAAATAATATTGGAATTATATAAATAATTAATGATCTAATGTAACGATGTCATGTAAAAAATAACCATATATGGTGTGAAAGCTTAAGTAAAATTCATCACCACAACACCTCACGTTATAAGGTGAATTTGGAAATGAATCAAAACCCATAAGGACTAGTTGAGGGCTCAGGTAGCAGACCATATAATTAGAGGTAATTATAGAATTAGAGATGTTTTTTTTTGAATTCCATAATTCAGGTATATGAGTGGAATGTAGAGGAAGAATCAGGCTAGTAAAAAATCAGAAACAACAGTGATCCTAATGGGCAGACCAGTGATATGTTAATTTAAAGTAATGCTTTACCAACATCTGTAACAGTTATGTATGTAATTGAATTTTTCTGGAAATTAAACTAATATTTTAACATACGCAATCTGTCTAAATTTCTCATTTGTTTGATGTGTACACTTCAAAGTTGGTAAAGTCAGCCAGGATTACCGTTAGACAGATTTTTGGAACAGTAATCATCGGACTTCAGTATTAACCAAACAAGGGCACCGCAATTGAAATAAATTCACGTGTCGCAAATAGCTGCCAACATATAATTGCGAAATGCAGACTTCGATGTTGAAAATCTGAGAAACGGGCCATTATATGTCACATTAGTTGAGATACATTTCCTGGTAAATAGCATCACGAAAATCATACAAAAATAGCTACTCTTTTCGGTTTTGCAGGGATCAAAGTATTGGAAATAGCCAATCAGTTGTGTGAGCCTGAAACGTTATCATATAATGAGGTAGTCGTGAAAATATCTGCAGAGTTCTGCTTTTTACTGTCAAAACATATAGAAAGATTACATTATAGACTATGGTGACAGGAAAAAGGTGAAACCTTTAAAAAATATGATGCAGTTCTATGCGAATTAGCAAATAATTGTTCTTACGGCCAGTTCTTAGCAGAAGTGCTTCTAAAACAATTGTTACTAGGATAACACAAAATAAAATTCTGTGAACCGTTACGAGTGGACACGAGCATATTGTATAAGAAAGCAATAACAAAGAAAATAGCACATGAATTAGTAATTCACAAAACTAAGGAATACATAAATAACATATCGCAGGATATACAGTAACAGTCGATCCAGAAAATAGTTGATCGAGAAGGGGAAGGCAGATGCCATAAAGATTATAGGTACAATCATGTATGTTACTGCTGTGAAAAACTAGAACACCTCGAGTAAATTTGTAGTCCATCCCAGCAAAAACCATCAAACCATGGATTATGAGGTCTTTCTTCTTCTGAGGGATTTTGACCAATTGTTTAAGAAAGCAATCCCCAGAAATGTATAATATAAAAGCAGTAAACAGCGCAAAGTCCGAAATTAAGCAAGCATTATACATAGAAGGGAAGCATTTCAAAATGGAAATAGATAGCAACTTGGGAATTTTTCTTATGTGTTTGACCTATTCACAGGGTTCTCTGGTCATAGTCAAGTCAGCTTCAAGTTGCTCGAATTCCATCATTTTTAATGCTGCCGTTAAAATTTTATGCTCTTTTTAAAAGTTAATAGAAGTTCTGTAAGAAGCTGCTCTCTTCTGAATTATTTTACAACTAAAAGTTCAATAATATTCAAATTTTCAGTTAACAATGGAAGAGGGCAGTTCTTTCTTGATGTTAATTGGCTGTTAACCATCAAAAACAAGTAAAACTGCTTGTCAAAAATTTTTCCGCTACAATTTTTTTTTGTTTCATTTCAAAAGTGATAAATGAATGTTTTAGACCATTTTAAAAGTATTTTTTGACATATTATAAATTATTTTGATAAAATATGCTAAAAATAAAATTATTTTAAAAAAATTGTTAAGATTGTAGTAAAAATTATTTTCTTTTCTGCAATGCAAAATTGAGAAATAAATCACTGATGCCAGCAACACTTTTTAGTTGGTTACTAATGTTCATTTTAGATTTGCCATTATCAAATATTTTTATAATTATAAATAATTTATTTTTGAAAAAAACTTTTGTTCAGTTTCATAACCTTACAAATTATTAATCTACTTTTTACAAATGAATCTAAAGTGAATATAATATTAAAAGATGAATACATTATTATGGTTTAGTTTGTAAATTGACCAATTAAAAGTTTAGAGTATTACCTCACACAGCCAATAAAATTAATTACCCATTAAAAGGTTAAGAGATTGGAAGATCATTACTAAAGAAAGCAGATTTTCTAAAAAAAATTGAGAGGACCAAAAATTACACTAGAGACACAAATGGTAACATGGTTGAGATTGTGGCAAGACTTTTCATGAGAGTAAAATTGAATGTGAACAGCAGAGTGCTACCATTTCTTATCATGCATAAACAAATAAACTGACTAATTGGTAGGATTTTATGCCAACCACTATGAATCATGATCAATGTAATAAAACAATTTTTATCTGAAAAGAAATACAAAAAAAAATTCTCACTTTTATTTAGTGCAAGGTTGGATCAAATGCAAACAACACCAGTGCAACTAGAGTTAAAATATTACTTGATGCCTGTAATATGCAAAAGCCAGAAAATATCATATGCACAGTGAAGCAAGGTGGAAGAAGCACTGAATGACTTTATGCAAAAGGGTATTATAAACCCAACTGACCATGCTGATTGGACAATTCCAATCATGGTGGTGAACAAACATGATGGCAAAGAGCATCTCTATGGAAACTTTAGAGGGACAATAAATAAAAAATTGTGTAAAAGTGCATACCAAGTTCCCAACCCAAGAGAGGTTCTAGCCTCTTTGAAGAAGACCACATTTTGCCAAGCTTGACCTCCAAGCTGAATTGCATTAAATACCCATGAGTGAAGAAATGTCAAAGTTGCTAACCATAATGACACATCTATGGTTATTCAAATATAATCAGCTGTCTTTCAGGTATAGTGAGGCTCCTAACATTTTCCAAACAAAGATGGATCATTTAGTAAAAGGACTGGCAGGAGTCATCTGACTCTGAAGAAAACAAAGTTAAAGTTATCCAAGTGTGTAGGAGGTTGGAAAATTTGGAGCAATGCTGAACACTGATAAATGGGTATGGAGCACTCAAAGGCAGTGAACAATGCACTAGACCAAAAAACATAAGAACTTCAGGCATTGCTGGGAGTTGTAACTACCTTGAAACTTTCCTAAGAGGGAAAGCTCTTATCGCTCAACCACTGTTCAACTTGCTGAAGAAGAATCAAGTCTGGAAATGGACATCAGAACATGAGAATGCCATTAATAAAACAAAAGCCCTACTGACATTAGAGAAACTACTAATGCATTATGACAACAAGACAGAATTATGGTTGACACCAAATCATGAGAGTATGGAGTAGGTGCAGTGCTAACACATCTTACCACTAATGGCAAATGACCAACAGCTTACACTGCAAGAACTCTATAAAGTGCCAAAAGAAATTATAGACAAATAGATAAGAATGCATTAGCAATAGTTTTTGGAATCAAGTAATTCCATTAGTATTTGTAGTAAATGGAAATTATCTATAACCACAGATCATAAACTGTTGCTGAAAATATTTGCAACAGTAAACACTATTTCTGATCACTTGAGCCCATGTATGTTATACTGGATTACCATACTTTTAGATTATGACTACAAACTACAGTATAGGAGTGGCAAATTGATCCAACATGGTGACACATTGTCAAGGTTGCCATATATCTCAGAAGAAGACAAACCCATCATAGAAGTCAATTACAATGATGAATGGAAATTGAAAGTGATAAATAGTAGATGCATAAATGAATGGACAGATGCTGACACAGGCTACTGAATACTTAAGGGCTGGATTAGTAAGGGTTGTCCCAACAGAAGACCTAAAAGCTCACCAATAGCATTCTGGAATACACATGCTCAACTATTGATCTGCAAAAGGTGCATCTTCAACACCAACAAAGTATTGACACTTCCAATAGACTAAAACAAAGTCCTAAGTTTACTTCATAATGGCCATCCTGGGATAGTGCATGTGAAGACATTGGCAAAAAGTTATGTTTGGTGGCCAAAACTGAATGAAGACATGGAATCATTCATAAACATCTGTATAGGCTGTCAAGCAAATACCAGACAAAAAAGGAAGTATCATGCTGGCTTTTTCATAAGATACATTTTCCTAGTTTTGGTCAATGCTTACTCACAAAGGATACAATACAGAGTTGTTAAAAATACAGGGAAAGATGAAGTCATCAAGCATTTAAGTCTGATATTCACAACCCAAGGATATCCTGAAATGCATTTTCATAGTTTGGGTTGATGCTTACTCACACTGGATAGAATACAGAGTTGTTAAAAACACTGGCAAAGATGAAAGTCATCAAGCATTTTAGTTTGATATTTGCAACCCAAAAATATCCTGAAACGCTAGTCACAGTCAATGGTTCAGGTTTTGCATCATCAAAATTTGATAAGTTTTTGACAAGCAAAGGTATTAGATATAACCATGCACCAATGTACCACCCTAAAAGCAATGGGCTAGCCGATAATGCAGCAAAAAAGCTAAAAAATTTACTAAGAAAGGGAAACCCCGCAAAGATATCAGAAGCATTGGACCAAATAATTTTATAGCAATGCACCACCCAATGGCAGCAAGCAAAAAATCACCAGCCAAATTGTTCCTAAAGTGAAGATTATGAACAGAGCTAAACTTGTTACTGCCTGAACTGATTAAGAAAACTGAAGAATCAGAGCATGAGAAGTTCATCATTAGAGAGAAGGTGTGGATTAGAGATTGTCTATAGACAATCAGGATAAAGGCAAAGTAGTCAGCATAACTTCAAAGGATATTGTGACAGTACAAACATAAGATGAGATAGTATACAAAAAATATTTTAACCACATTTGCCATTGAAATTATCCAAGCCGGAAAAGAAGATATCGTGACCAAAACAACAAGAACAAAGCAAAAAAGACTAAACTGGAGTTCAGCAAGATCCAAGTTGCTAATTTGGAAATCCATGCACATAATATACCTGAATCTATAGAGACAGTGATGAGAAAAGAACAGCCAGAAACAGTGAATTCAAGTGAAGAGCAGCAGTCAAGAGAAGAGTGAGGATCCACCATCCAAGACAAAATAGAAAACCAACTGTACCCCTAAGAGACTTTGTGAAATAATCAATAATTCTGGAATGGGAGGAGGGTTGTTTCATGGACAAGTTTGTTTAGAATTATTTGAAATTAATTATGTAAATAGTATAGTTAAATTAGGGATATTTATAAATAAGTATAAAATTCTATGACTAAATAATATTAGAAATGTATAACTGAATAATATTGGAATTATCTAAATAATTATATATCTGATGTAACGATATCATGTAGAAAATAACCATATATGGTGTGAAGGTTTAATCATTCCAGGTAACTCCAAGGTAAATGCCAAAAAATTCCAATCCTGTCATCCAGATCTTAGAACTAAATTCATTATCACTACTATTGTAACATCTTTAAGTTCAAAAGTATGTAATTAAGTTTATTGGAAATATTTTTCACTGACTCTTTAACCCTTTTTCTTCTTAAATTATCTATAATCTTTTTTTAATAACTCAAGCTCACAACAATTTTAATATGTTGATTATTGAATATGAAAATATTTATTTCTTTTTATATTGATTTTAATATAAAATTTCATGCTTTGATTTTTATTATTTTGACAAACTTCACTCGCAGAGGGTTCAAAGAAGGTAATTTGCTAAAAGAGCAAATTATGTTCACAAGAGGAAAGGGAGTTTTAGTAAAGAATGAATTAATTTTAAAATAAAAATAAGTTGATCTAAATTTTTTTGCAGGTGAAGTTATGTTGAATATATGTATATCAAAATATATTTACTATAATCTTTAGTTCTGTTATGGATTTCCCAGGATGGGATTCTATAATTTTATATTTCCTTAATTTAAAACAAAATAAAATGGTATATATTTTGACCTAATAACAGCAACACTGGAATGTATCAGTCAATTATCATGCCTTTTTTTGAAAAGTTAGGAAAGTGGAAAGGGGGAATTTATTCGAGAAGTAATTTTCCTTATTCTATATGTTTGTTTTTTGTTGGTTAAATATTTACATAAAATAGTTGGTTGTGCAAGTTGATCTCTATGCAGTATTAGATCATTTAAGTCTAGTTAATTATAGTTATTTTATATTTGATGATTATAATATCTGTGGGCCAGAAAGTGTGTTTGAGGTAGAGTTGGTGAGTCAGCATGATATCCACACAGGTAGACATGAGGCCTCCCCATATCCTATCTCATTTCGGTATTTGTTGGCAACATGGCAGATGTACCAAATTGCCCTTTTCTTCATTGGAATTGGCATGCAAGTGTCTGTGAACGGGCTAGTATGATCCTACATGTGTTTTTTCTTTCATTTTGCATTTATATGTTTATTAACCTGACAGTGTTTTGTTTTTCTTTTGCCTATCTAATACGTAAACCATAGAAAAATGATTCAACTCAAGAATCGTCAACCTGAGTAACCATTTCTTTTGTTAAATTGTGATTAGTTAAAATCTTTTAATTTAGCTAATTCACATTATAGTTTTATAAGGAATGATTTTAGTTGAAAGTCCAACTAATGCGATATGTTTGCTTGATGACTAACTGATCTATTTTTTATATAACAGCTTACAGTTTTAATCACTGTGAAGTTAGTTTAATGCTTTCTAGCAAGATCCACTAATGTAATAAAATATTATTTTATTTGAGATCTAAATGCTTATTTAGAAAAAAGTAAAATAAATCATTTTCTTTTCTTGCATCATTGGAGTTAGATGACAAATCATTTTTTTATTATATTTGTTTTTTGTGATATCTGTTTTAATATCAAATGTGTTAAATCATTTTTAAATAAGAAATACAATGTTTACTCTTTATATACAATCAGTTGGTCAAATGTTTAGACGGCTCATGTATTATTATTATCTTGTACTAAATGTGATTGATTGGAAAATTTAGAATCCATGGTCATTTAGTTTTAAAAACTTTTTTTTTTAAAATACTTGTAAACATAAATAAATTTATGCAAAGCCAAATAATATAAAAGATCACCGCTAATGTAAAATCTGTCATGCAGGATGCAGTCTAAGATAAAGTTTCATAGATTTATAAAATTAATGTAAGGAATGTTTTTAATGAGCTTGAGTAAAATGTAAATTTAAAATAATTAATGAGTTTAAAACGAAACTTCCAGTGTTTTTCGAATCTTTTCATTTACTTTTATTTTAAGTAATCTTTCATTTTAAGTACATATAAAAATCAATCACGCAAGTTCTCTTTAAAATATAATTAAAAATGAATCTCATGCTTGAAGGTTCGGCTCCGGCACAGTGAAAATGAAGCAATTCGATGTTAACATTGAGAAAGGTTATTGATTAGATCTTTGACCTGGGGATATAGGTAAATAGGGAAGAATCCACAATATACATGTTATATATCTTGTACATAGTCAGACTCGAGGTATTTTACCTATATTCTGGGTTTTGTTGGATCGATAGACTTTTTTGACTGGTACAATATATATCTTTATCTAACTCTATATGCATACATAAATTTATATATATATATATATATATATATATATATATATATATATATATATATATATATATATATATATATATATATATGTATATGTATAGCTTCATTTGGACAAAATATTAAATTCTGAACTTCATATATTTAAAACAAACAAGCATTTAAAAGCAATAATAACAAATTTAAATGTCTCTCTAAACATTTTAATGACCCATTTGCAATACTTATTCATTGAAAACATTACATAATGATAGTAACTATGATGACCGTGTTCACCTTTTTCTCAGCTAAAAAAAATTTTTTTTTCTAGCATGCACAATTACAAAGCTCTATTGAAATGTGTAGTTTCAATCAGGAGAAAAATATGACTTTAATTCTACTTTTCTTGTTAGGCAGAGATTTATTATAACAGTGCATTTCACATGGTGATTATGATTATTAGATCTGGTGCATTTCATGAACTTCTACTCCTTCTTGTTTAATTTACTAAACTCATCCTTTTTTTATTTACAAAATGACTAAAATACATTATAATCATTTTTTTGTTATCTTAGACAAAAAATGTTAAACACATTAAAAAAAATTACAAAAATTAATACCACAAAAATTAACTGAAATATACAAATATCTGACAACCTATTTGGCAATGTAAATATGTGCATATATATTGCTCACAAATGTCCCTTTTGGTTTTCAAATTAAATTTATGTTTACATTTTATGAGTCAACCAACAATTGAATACATAGATAGCTGACCAAAACTTGTGATGAGGTTTTAATCATCACCAGTTATCATCACAATATATATATATATATATATATATATGATATATATTGTGATGATATACCCCAACCTGTTACTATATATATATATATATATATATATATAGTAACAGGTTGGGGGTGGGTGATATGTGGAAGTAAAAAAGGTTTGAACTGGGTGATGGCAAAATCATCATCACTCACAATCAATACAAAATGAAAGATCATTAATTTATAAAGAATATATAAGTATATAATATTTTATAAAAAGCATGAGATTAGAAAATCTCTGAAAACATTGAGAGATCAGCCAGCTAACTCAGAAGAGCAACTAAAAGCATAAGTATAACTTCAACCAGCATTATAAAGTAAAAGTAAGTATAACTTAAATACCATTCATCATCATCATTGATGGATATATACAAATTAGTACAATAAATTAGAATAAAATAGCAACAGTCAATCTCATGACTGGATTTAAATAATAAAAAAAAATATGAATCAACAGTCAACCTTGTGACTGGATTGGAAAAGGGTCTTCTTTAGACCAGGCTAACTATCAAGCCTTTACCAGCTTGGGAAATTATTTAACCATTAATTTGGAGGCACAAACTAAGTGCTCATCCATCAGAATACATAAGAATCAGAAATCAAACAATAATGCTGGAACAATAAAACATGCTGATCATCATCAATGCTCAGGCCATTTTTAGTGGCCATCTATAAACTTAACTTCTAATAAGACTAAATTAAAAATAAAATATAGTGTATGGGCTTTAAAAAGTATTCTCTTTTGCGTCAACCAGGATAATGATTGATCATTGCTGGATACTCCAAAAGCACTAAATACACATGCCCATTTATCTGTGCATGAATCTTGTTCAGAGAACATAAGCTCTATTACTGTATGTGACCAAGAGATGATGGAAACAATTTTAATAATTAAATATAAGTTTATTAATAACATAAAAATAAATGATATTAATTAAGATCTGATTTTGAATAATATACAATAAAAAAAATTATCATATTTTGTGACTTACAAAATTACTATACAAAATTCAAATTTTTACATGGATTTACCTATATGTGTGCACAGATGCATGATTTATAACATAAAATTAATGTATTTCAATTGGTATTCAATAATGACAGAAAAAATGATTAAAATTGGCATATATGTCTTATTTGACAAGCATTGACATATATGCATATGCACACACAAATATGCAGTACAATTGACTTATATTACAATTGTCATATAAAATAACATTTTACAGTTGTATAAAAAATACTATAAATGTTTAAAAAATGTACATATGTGTATGCATGTGTTCGCACACTGACAAAAAGTTACATATTTTAATTTGTTATAATAATATTATATTTTTCATAATTAATTCCATTTGGAAAACATACATAAATTTCTCACATATATGTGTGTATAAACAATATATATAATTTAAAATTTAGTTTCAATTTATGAGTTCTTTTTTTTTATCAAACTAAATAAAGTCAACTTTAGTTTGACAGGTACTTGTTGATTAATTATCAAAGTCTCTAAATATAAAATGTCTCTCTCTCTTTTTTTTAATAATCGAAAAATAAAATCGTTTTATATATCTATCATTTCAGACCAAATAAATTATTTAAAATTTCATTATTATATATAACTGCTGTTAGATTTCAACTCAAGCAAAAGTTACTTGTTTTCACTTTAAGTTATTAATTTATAATTTCAAAAGTCATTTTAAAAAATATTAAAATAAAATAACTCACTGTATATACATGTGATGTGTTTATCTGTGATTCCCTGCATGCATAGATAAACAGCAGTGTAAGTATACCAATTTCTTCAAGCTTTCTCTTGGTAAGCTTGGTTTTTATCCAGCAGAAAAATGTAATTACAGGTTTGTTGTCATCATCAGGTAAATGTACATAATTCAGGTATGGTTGGATTTTTTCCTTCTGAAGTCAGTTCCACTTATACTTGGACTTTGTAAGCTTCAGGTCAGCAAACTGTTTTTCAGAACACTTTTAAGGCTATGAATTACAAAGAATCTTGACCCATTTCCTCCATGTAAATTCAAACTCCACCAGTGAACTGTAGATCAGCCACTTCCTTGCATTCTTAAATCCTCATGCCAGTTTTTTTGATAATTATTCTAGCCATCTTTGCAGCTAGCTTTTCTATGGCCATTTTCTGCTACAGTTACCAACTCTTACAAAATATTTTAGCCAACTTTACAGCTAGCTCTTCTGCTAATTCTTACAAAACTGCAAGACAAAACTTTGCAGTTAGCCTAGTTGGCCACTGCTTAAAATATTGCAGACTCCTCTGGTCAACTATTACAAACTGCAAGCATAAACAAACTGATACTTTTTATCAGTCTTTTTATAATCTTGGGTGAGTCATGTAATAAAAACATAGTGACTGTTTTCAATTAACTTTAATCCATTTGAAAACAAGCAGGAAAATTCTATCAAAGGGTGATATTCATGTTTTTACTTTAATCTTTGGAATTTGACCAAAGGTGTGATAATCCTTTAGAATTTTTAATCTACAAAGATTTTTAACTACATAGTAGAAATGCAAACAAGCATTAGTTTAAAAAGATATTTTGGACAAGTTTTAATTAAAAGATTTTAAAAATAAATTATGCTTGTTTTTATTTTTTGTAATTTCAAAATCAGAATTACAAATATTATTTATCAGACCTTTTTTAAAATACTTATTTCACAATGAAATTTTACTTTAAACCCAGAGTTATTTAACCCTTTACTTATTATTATTTTATTTTAGGAAAGATAGAACAATATTTACAAAAAAATTTGTCTGTGTTTATTTCTAGTTTTCCTTTCAACTTTATATATATATGCACATACACTATATTAGTGTGTGCTATGTAATCCAACTGGGTACAATATATATATATATATATATATCAAGATGGATGCTTTGCCACATCTCAAGTATATACTGTAACAGTCAGATTTTTATATGCTCCAGTAACATGATGCAGAATTCAAACAGGAGACTTGAAAATCAATATTCTAGGTAGGGTTACATTCCAGAAATACCCAATTTGAATCCAATTTTCAAGTTCCATAATGCCAGCTATGTAACAACACATCTGATGCTACTAATAATATACATTTTAATTTAGTCCAGGCATCAGAGAGAAACAAAAGACTGTAAAATTAAATATAGCATTAGGTTCACTAATAGACATGTATGGGTGGTACAAAATGAACCCTAAGTGTTATTACTATTATAAATTATGTGAACATAGCTAGCATAATGAATCACAGATATAAATAAAAATAAGAGATAGTTTAATAATAGGTTTAATAATATATTTTTATTATACTATATATAAGGGTTACATACTGTCAGCATTAATTAACAAATCAGTGACACTAAAATATAAGTGATTAGATATTTCAGACTGTTCAAGTAATAAATATAATTTTAGCATGGTTGAATATATATGTTCTCTATACTTTCAAAGGTCAAACATTAAAAATTATGTTAATGTGTCTATGTATAATGTTCTTTAATAGAGACAGATATTTGCGAGGAAGTATGAAACACAAATGGTGAACATAAGTATTGATTGATTGGTAGGTTCACTATGATGACAATAATTGCTTTCATTAATGAAAGCAGTCACTAAAATAAAGAAACATGAACCAAAATCATTTATAAATTAAGGTAGGAATAGATTAAGTTGTGGACAGTTAACAGTAATATACTAGAAATTAAAACTAAAGAAAATTAGTGGTGCTGGCGTATATTTAATGCATCAGAATGGAAATAAGGTACTTTGAAACCCTAACCTTTGTTGAAGAGATTGTGGACTAGAGAATTGCCATATATCTGAGGATAGTTTGCCACACAATGATGGCCCATGCCTGGCCTCTTCAAGATAACTTAGTGGCCATGTGTCTTATACAGATTTTCCCAGGTGAGACATCAATGTTCTCCTTATTTTGGGAATGGGAGAAAGAAGAGAATGGTCTTTGCCATATTTACCATGAAAGGCTACAAAGCCAGATGTCTCAACACCCAATGCATTTGCACTGGCAACACCCATATAAATTATTTTCAAGACAAAAAAGCTTGCTCTGTACATTGAACATAGACGTTTAATCAAACTTTCTCCATTACAAAATAAATATAAAAAATCTATGTATTCTCTATTTTAAATTAAAAAATTGGCTTAATTATAAGTATAACTTTACCAAATATTTGCATATAAATATGGAGTGAGACACATGTATAGTAATCTATAAGCTAAACATAATCATGCATCTGTAACACATTCACCATTATAACCTCTCACAGCATAGCGCTGTATTTAATTCAAATGAAACATTAATAAAATGCATAAATACATCTCAAAAAGGACTGTAATGAATATATATATAATTAGGTTGTACACTCCCAAAAATATTTGACAAGATCGCATTTGTTCCGAACAATATGTCTAGATATAAGGGCCATTACTATACTTAATCCACACTACAGTAGCATCTTAATTAAGGGAGGGGGGTAACTCACTAAGTCAATGGTCATCCAGGCATATCAGGATAGTACAAAGAAAATAATACAGCAAATAATATAAAAGATTTAAAATTATTAATCCAAGTATGAAAGTATAGATATGACACGGTAATTAGATTACAGATATTGAAATTAATACACAATAGAAATAACACTAGAAATATATAATTTAATTTAATTTATAACTGGAGGTTAAAATAGCTATAGCTTATGAAATGCATATACAAGTACTCACAGATTTTGGGTTAATGAATTATCTCATGATTTATTGAAAAATCCAGACACATTTATAAACTTTTGCTGGGTGCGATTGATAGGCAGGAGGCCATTTCTTGGGATAGTTGGCTTTTCACTTATTGTGGGGTTTTAATTGGACTAATGGTGGCAGCATTTGCTTGATATCAGTATATTTGTACAAAAGATGGGATAGTTTTATTACTTTCATATCCCGTATTACTCGAACTTTTTTCTTTTTTTATATATGTCAAAGCATCAAACGGGAGACGGGAGACAACTACTTGTAAGGCAGATGTGATAAACCACGCAACCACTAACGCTTTACAACACAGAAAACTTGTATATTTAGCGTTCTTTATCTTTCGTGTTTTGGCATTTATTTATTTCGCCTCCTGATAACAAAATTCATTCTCTACGCAATTAATTTTTCATTTTGGGGCTCATCTATATTAACACCTCTGTCTATAAAAGTATTCATTAAGTCTATCTCCATCGTTAACTTTTAATTACTTTTCATCTTTTAGCCTTTAATTTTTTTCTACTGGTACTTTTATCCAAATTATAACTTAATAAAGACATCAATATTATCACTATCCATATTCCTGGCTTCTGTATTCATCCTACATTTATTTGTATCTGAATTATCAATATGTACTTTATTTATCAGTTTCTTTAGTGCAGCAAAATGAGTCAGTTTTTAAATTATTTCCGATGTCAAGTAAATCTTGCAAAGATTTTGCATTTCGTCTTGAGTCTCTCAAGGTTTTTTTTTGAATAGTTAATTTTGAATTTGATCATATTTATGTTATACGTTGCACACTTTTCTACAATTTATTATCGCAAGACTCAATAGATTTTTCAACAATTTACTCCAAATCAGTAATTTTTTACATGACTTCTATTTTGCTGTTATATTTCAAATACTATTATTGCATTTCTTTGAATTATTTACCTCTTTTATTGCATCTCTTCAATTAAAGTTGCTTTAATTCTAAGTTATTTTATACCTTCATTTCATTGCATCATTTATTTTTTGCATTTTTAAATGTCTTCATGGGTGAATTTTTATTTTATTATTATGATAAAGGTTAATTTAAGTAATTAACAGACGTTAATTTACATAGTGCAGACCATTGAATAGCAAAATATTTTTTTAAATTTAAATTTGTATTTTGTTTTGATTCACTCAGTTTCATAAATTATTGAAATTAACGAACACAGCAGTTAAAACAAGCAAAACTCTTATTAAATAAAATAAATGGAGAAATTCATAGACTAAGATTTTGTTAGTAAATTTCATTCGCAAAATGCTTAAAATCCCTAATTATATTTGTATACAATGAATATTGAATTATAACAATTAGACTTGTACGGTTTACCATAGCTATGTATAAATTGCATATTATTATAGGTGTTCTGTGTGATAAGTTTTCCCATTGTAAATCCACTATCTTTGTATCATGACTTAGGTTTGATTGCACCGCACTGTGCCTCAGCAAACCATAGGTCTACATAATTTAGAAACGATAATAGGAAACTTAATTTAAATTTTATACAATATTACTATTTATACAATATTACTATCTCTTAAAGTTCATGGTTTTTATATAAATGCTTTGATAGTGTCTGCTTTTGCTGAGGATATTACTCTAGAGCAATATAAGTGTTTGAATAAAATTTTCACCTTGGTCTAATCTGATAGGACTCATCCATGAAGAAACATTACTTTCTTTTATTTAATTTTATTTTCAAGGAAAGATTTATTTTCATTAAATCTACTTTATATATATATATGTAAACTTAGATATGAATAAATACTATTATTATATTTATTAAATTACTTTGCCTGCCATTTGTTTGCTGTTATTGGTTATCAATTGTTTAATAGTTGAGTCTCATTCTCTAAGCTGAGTTAGCTCAGAAGCATGTATTATATCAAAGTACGTCCAGACTATCATATATGCATTTAAACAAAGCAAATTTTCCAAACTGGTAGATTACTTGGTGGTGCCCTAAAATGATTGAGTATATTATGATCGGTAAAATATATATGTCATCTCACCTTAGACTATGAACAAATAACATTTCAGATGTTGAAGAAAGTATCAAGAATAAAATAAAATGAATCCACCTTGCATTTACTATAATATATATATATATATATATTTATATATATATATATATTAACCTCACCTATAACCTCCATCTCCTTCCCTTATTTACTTTATTATATTTATAATTGCCCAGGCGCCAATTCTACCCAAAATAAAATAAAATTTATAATTATAAATTATATTTAAACTTATTTAAAAGGTTTTATATGATAACTATTCTATGGCCTAACTCAGTTGAGATTATAGGATATGGTCTTTATATATGAGGCCAACAAGGATGATAAAAACGTCTATAAACAATAATACTATAAGGTTAATTTAAATATGTTCAGAGCATCTATTCAATACTAAAACTGTTGCAAAATTAACAATTATTACATTTATTCTGGTATAGACAATGATGAAGATTGGGTATCTTTATCCAAATCACCACCTATTCCAAGCAAAGTAAAATATATTATTAGCATTGCAATACTGAGATTTATTACCACGAGACAAATTAAATAAATTGACTTCTACTGGCAAATCTATATATTTTAGGGTTATCAAGCAATTCATTTGGACTTTTAATTCATTAAAATATTTATTAAAAAAAAATTAAAAAAATAAAAGACAAAAGAAATAATTATAATAAAAAAAATATTATTTATGCACCTTGATAAACAATTACATCTCTTCTAAAGAAAAATCAAAATTGACTCCTATTTAATATGTTAATCATATATATCTTCGAATATGTGTGTTTGATTATATTGTAAACATAATGTATTCATGAAATATATTTTATTAGATTATTTATAAACTTGTATGATGCCACAAATCAATCATCTTTTACATATTATAAAAAATTATATAACACTTATCTGTTACAATTGGTGTAAATCATCTAACAGTAACTATACAAAATAAATAAAGGCTGGGAAAAATAATAACCAAACACTTATACCTATATACTTAAGGGTTAAAGATTATCTCCAAACTTAATCTAAATAATCTAATCATCCTTTGACTATTTGTACCTTCTACTCACATTCAATATACCTCCTATATACCGAACTTATAACATATAAGGTTTTAATTTTTTATTTTCTTTAAATATACCTCATTAACTAAATTGCATAATAAATATGACATCTTTAAAATAATAATCTATAGCATCATGCACACATCCGAATATCTAGAATCACCTATAATATAATTTCTAAATCATACAAAATAATAAATTATCATACTCTAATGATAATGAAATTACATTGTTTTGTTTTTTTTTTAAAAAAAAGAACACAAAACAACAAAAAAAATTGTTTATACATCTATTGTAATCAAAAAAAAATTATTTGACAATATCCCATTATTACATGTTAAGTTTTTTTTAAAAAAATTGAAAGTTGAAAGAAACATACATATTAGTTTTAAAAACAACGGCAAATTATAACATAAAAAAATGTCTATCCATTGTTAAAAAATAATTTGTTAAGAATGATAAGAGTTTTTTTTTTTATCCTAGAATTCCGTGACAGGCATTAAAAATGACATTTGCATGCATTGACATTATTTCACTATATATACGTGAATAGCAAAGTTATACAGTAAAAAATTATCTTCTTGATATAAAATTAAGTAGATAAATTTTTTTATTTTAAATTTTAATTTGCAGAAGATTGATAGAAGATGATTAGAATTTGATATTAAGCGTTTGGTTTTATAATCAAATGAAAAAAATTGAGCTAGCTTTATTTTACACAATTTTGCCATTTTAATATTAATCAGCTTTAGTAATATTTTAAAATAAATCATAATAATTTAGCTTACACATCCTCCAGGCATTTTGAAGTGGTGAGAATGGACCATTGCTTTGACAGAAATTTGAAGGCTGGTATCCCACTGGGGGGTTGCTTATTTCCTCATTTTATATCCTTCCAGTAGTATATTAACAAAAAAATTCTTCGTAGGTGTATTCTTAGAATCCTTGCAATGTTTCTTATATAATACTCTTAGAGAGTTATTGATTCCTTTAAGTTTTTTTTTTAATCTTTTTCCTCTGAGCTTTTTTTTTTACTTTCCAGTTTTAAACTCTATGTCTTTCTTCACTCATGCCCTCTGTGTTTCTATGACAATCAACTTTGGAAGCTTGCCACAAATACTATTTATAAAAAATTTAACAATAAAATGTTTGAATATAATAAACATAGTAAAAAAAATATTAAATATTAATTATCAATTTTAGAAATGTTATTTACTATTACAAACAATCTTTATCATTTTTAAATCATAATATTCTAAGACAATATATAATCAGTAACTTATAAATAAAATATAGAAAAGAAAATTCTAATTAATAATATATTTATGCATCTGCCTATTCTGACATGTAAATCCTCCACTACACACAAACATCTACCACTAAACATATAGTCCAAAACTCCACCAATCAATATACCCATTTAAAATTTTGATTTTGTTAAAATCCTAACTTTAACTAGCAAATTACATCACAATTTAAGTTTAGTTTTCCTAAAAATTCAATTTTAAATATTAGATTATATCACAATTCATTTTTCTCAACTAATTACTTTCAGCCATTGTTAGCACAAATGTGACCTTCCCACATTTCTTTCTGGTGCCAACCTGGAAGGTTACAATATATATATATATATATGTGTGTGTTTGTGTGTGTGTGTGTGTGCTTACCATTGTCAACACTGGTGAAATTTCAGATTGCTGTTAATTTATTATCCAGCTGAATTATAAGTCATTATTAATTTAATAATTATTAAATATCTACTTGTCTATCTCTCAATGTGTATATTTATATCTATCTGAGTATTTATCTGTTCATTCACCCACCTTCATTACAAATAGCTGACTGTTTCAATTCATCACTGTTGACAAAGGTAAGCTTACATGTTAGATGCTTCAATAATAGATAGAACCAGTCTATTGTCTATCATCTGTTCACTATTTATAGTAAATAAGCAATCAAAACAAGATTGAAATAAAGAACTATTAATAACTATAATTTTTACCGAACAGTAAAATGCTATATGTCCATTGCTTGAGATGAAACCGTTTTTCTCCTTTAATTATCTATAGATTGGATGGTTTATGTCATATATATATGTGCGTGTGCGCTCGCCCGTGTAGTACTTTAATTGGACTGCCATATTATAATGTGCGTGGTAATAATTATTCGTATTTTTCTGTAGCTAACTTTATGCGTGATTTTTGTTATATAAAATAATCACGCCTTTCTTATCATGTTTTGTTTATTTCTAAAAGTTTATTTCAAAAGGAATTACATAAGAAATTTACTATATCAGTATATTTCTTGCAGAAATCATTCACGTTATAATGCGTCGCTATTGCAATCTTTGATATAGGTGTGATATAACAAAAAAAGAACCCTTAATTTATAACATAAATTTCATATATATTTTTTTGCTTTACAAAATAATAACATATACCAATAAAATATTTTATTTCTTATTACAAATCTCCTGAACTGATAGAAATCCGATCCAATATCACGGTAAGAAAATAATTTACTTAACTTGGTGCAGCACTTTGTGTAAGTTAATATAAACGGTAGTGTTAAATATTTACTTTTACAAAAGTTAAGTCTCCCATGA
Source organism: Epiperipatus broadwayi (assembly GCA_028023455.1). Classification (NCBI taxonomy): domain Eukaryota; kingdom Metazoa; phylum Onychophora; class Udeonychophora; order Euonychophora; family Peripatidae; genus Epiperipatus; species Epiperipatus broadwayi. The sequence continues at coordinate 98,157 of JAQFVV010001164.1, forward strand.
ATATTGTATATATGTTATCAGTGTTTGTTTTATATTTTCATTCCTCTAGTGTCTACACATAAGATGGAGTTTATGTCGTAAATTTAACTTTTCGATTTAAAAATAAATGTAAAAGTATTGAAAGTTTATAATCATAATCATGTTTCAGAATGTCTATCCATCTTCTCAAAACTCCTCTCTCTCCTTTTATCACCCCCCCACCCCTATATGAGTATTTTTTATTTATAGTTTCACTGAGTCAAGTAAAATTATTTTTTAATATTGGTATCTCTAAAAAGTCCGAAATTGTTTTATTTCATAACCATCGCCAAGTGTTAATTCATACAAAACATTAAAACGATTCGTATATTTTATGGATGAACTAGTAAAGGTCTATTTTTATGGTAGTTTTATAAAAAGATTACCCAGATGTACTTAATATTTGTTGACACTAACTCAAAAGAGAAGGATAATTGTTAATATCCAAAGGACGATTTATCATAAATTCTACTTTATAAAAATCACTATTTCCAAAATGTACTTTATTTATTGGTGGATTTTACATTTTACATTAGTGCAAACAGTAGCATTAGATAGCCTAGAAGGGGTTACGAAAACTTCTTACTATATTACAATATTAGTATTTGCTTCAAAATTGATGTCAATTGAAAATCATGAGAATGGCATTCGTACGAATATCTATTTAATTTTTTCAGGTACATATATTCATTCTTATGACGATGGAATTAATCAATTTTGCTCAAGCAATCATTTCATCACTAACGTTCCTACATAATGTTTATATTTTTAATAGGCTACATTATGTAATAACATGGATAGAAATTAGGCAATTTGAACTTGTTCTTCGTGCTTCAGATGAAATTTCAAACCTAAAGTAATAATTTTATTTTTCTTACTTGGCATTATATTTTTAAAAGACATTACCTGTTCTTTAATGTTCATCACCTGAATTAATAATTTTTATTAGTCATTTATTAGAATAAAGGTTATTTGATGAATAATATTTTTGTACTCAAATTTTTACTACATCACTTTCACACAATAAGAACTGGTCTCTATGCACTTTTAACACCTTGTGGAGGGATGAATCCTAAACATATGACCAAAGATATTCGAAAATGATGTTTAATTCCCAAGATATAACTTTTGTGCTAAACCATTACTCATCTGTGCGTCCAGACTACAAACTGTTGTACATATCTTTATTATTGCTTATGTATATATGTTTCATATTTCTACAGTTTAATTGACAACCTCAAACTTGTTGCCATCATAACTTTGATGGAAATCACTTAATGAAAGTATATTAATAAATTTTATTAGTATTCACCAATAATAAATAATATTTCTATAATGAAATTCTCACTTGATGTGTGTAATGTAAGGTAGAAGAGCTGGATTCTATCCAATTTTAACACCTTGTGGAGAGATGTAATCATAGACAGATATGAAAGACTTGTGAAACAGATGTATGATTTTCAAGATGCACCTTCATGCGTAACCAATATGTATCAATTATCCCAGACCCCAATTTTTCACATATTTCTTCTCATTATTTAGTATATATAGATCAACAAATTACTACAGGTTAATGAAATTTCAATAGTCGTTAAAGATTAAAGTTGTTAACTTAGATTTTTGAAATTAAATTATTTTAAGGGAATGAGTTATGTATAAAAGTAAGTCTACTTTTGGATTCACTAAAAAAAGAAAGGGTTATCACGACTATTTTTTCAGACAATGATCAAAATATGAATGCTTTCATTAAAGGAAACACTGTCATTTTCTAATGGGGGAATGACAAATGTGGAGCCTATAATAAAGATGTAGATTTAAAGGTAGATGATCGACTATGGATTAGAAGACCTAATAAGAATTGGAGGATTAAAATTCCAAAGAGAAGACAAACATTCTCTGATCCTGGATATATTAGACCTTTTTAATGTATTAAAAAGAATAAATACATGGATCTGAAAATGATAATCCTAATAAATCAAAGAAAGGCTCTTTAATAATCTTGTAAATAGGTGAATAGAATGTTTAAATCATATTTTGAATAACGATACAAGAATAGAAACTTAAAAGACTTTTAATGATATATACAGTTGTCTTTCTTATTTGTTTAAATTTGAACAATGGCAATCGCATTAAACAAACCAAAACATCTTAAGAAAGAAAAGAAGTGCAAGTTTTGACCAAATATTTGGAGGAATTTCAAATATTCAAGATAATATTTTAACATCAACAATATTGATTTTAAAAAATAAAATGGATTGTAAGATTTGTAACTTTCTTATCTTAAGAATGGCCTTTTATTATCTGGGTTTACATATATCAGGATAAAACACAGGTTGTTTCCAGTCATAGATAGTTAATTTTTAACAATTATAGAGAAGTCAAGAAGCGCTATACACAAGATTTTTGTTGTGGGAAAATACAGAGTGTCAACAGTGAAAAAAAAGATTACTATATTGCTTTCATCGATTTTTATAAAAAGCGCATTTCATTTAATGTACACAGATTTATAGTACTGTTTGAAATTTGTTGGTCTTATTAATGTTAATTTGTATTAGACAGGTTTTTTATTGAATGTGAGAAAAGTGTTATTTTTAATATAGAAAATATGAGGAATTTGGATTTTAAATGCGGTGTTAAACAGGATGGACTTTGTTTGACATTGTTTTCAATTTTTATGATTTCTGTCTTTGGAAATGTTTATAGCAACAAAATTA